>QZGG01001511.1:0-62077 GCA_006409495.1 Sedum album | reverse complement strand
TTGATGTTAATCAAGTTTTTTATCATTTTTAATAGTTCGACCGTAATTTATCACCTTTTTTGGATAGAAACCGTATTTATCACTTATTAATATTTATAATACTTTTACTTTTTCCTTTAAAAATCATTAAAATGGGGGCAAGGCAACTCTTAAACAAACGAAACCCTATCGATGCAATTCCAGAAACTCAAAAAAAGCAAGGAACAGAAGAGTAACTAACTGTACAATAAAAAGCCATTCCACCCATCATCAGCTTTTCTCCTCCTCCCAGACAAAAGCTACCCAAATCGCTTCCTTGCTTGCCCCACTCATCACTCCAAGTATCATCCCTCTTCACCCTCATCACTTTTTCCTCTATAATATCAAACCCCATTTCCTTTACTTCCTCCCAATGCCTTCCCACTATTCAATCCCAACTCACCCAATTCAAAGTTCCCAACTCGTACCCAAATGGCCAGCACCAGTGGTGCTCCTCCTGGTCCGCAGAGGACCATGTCTAGGAGATTTACTAGGGCACCGACTATGGTTGACCCTGGTATTACTGAAGAAGTTGATTCTGTTGATAGTGAGCTTGTGCCTGCGTCACTTGCGCCCATTGCGCCTATTCTTCGTGTAGCTAATGAAATTCAGGATCAGAATCCCAGAGTTGCTTATTTATGTATGTGTAGTCATTGTTTATCACTGTCTAGCTAATGTTTGCATTGCTGAATAAGTTGTTAAATCATTAATGTTGTTGCATGTGCAGGTCGTTTCCACGCTTTTGAACGAGCACATAAGTTGGATCCTACGTCGAGTGGGCGGGGTGTTAGACAGTTCAAGACATATCTTCTTCACAGACTCGAAAGGGTAAATATTATAATTTATAAGTCTCATTCGTGTGACAATCATTGTCATCATTCCCACTGAAATGTCCCAATGCTACATTGGCATTTACCACGACCCACTGTGCATAGACCTGCTTTAATAATTATATATGTTTATGGTATTAGGAAGAAGAGGAGACAAAGCCCCAGCTTGCCAAAAATGATCCCCGGGAGATTCAAAAGTTTTATCAAAACTTCTATGAAAAACACATCAAAGAAGGCATATACACAAAGAAACCGTAAGGCTTTAGCTTCATTCACTATCAAGCATCCATCTACGCTACTGTCTATTTTTTTTCATTTTCATTTTTATTTCTGTAGGGAGGAGATAGCAAAGATCTATCAGATTGCAACTGTTTTATATGATGTTCTGAGGTCGGTGGTACCACCTCATAGAGTTGATGATGAGGTTTGTGCTCTTTATTTTACTATGACAATTCGAGTTCCAGTTTTTTCCGAATACTTAATGAGTACATCTAATGCTTGCAGACAGAGAGATATGCTAGAGATGTTGAAAGGAAAAGGGAACAGTACGAGCCTTATAATATTCTTCCACTGTATGCCGGTGGAGTGAGACCAGCAATAATGGAACTTCCAGAGGTCTAAACTATCAGGGATATATATATTCATTTAACTTCTTGCTTATTATACATTCCTCATAAATATATTACCTACAGATAAAAGTTGCGCATCGTGCTCTCGGTAATGTGGCTAGTCTCCCGATGCCCAGTAATCAACAAATACCTGATGTATCTGTTAGCAATGCTGCAGTAAATAGCAAAAAGGACAAAGCTATCAATGACATTCTTGACTGGATTTCTTCCATCTTTGGATTTCAGGTACAAAGTTACTGTAAAGAATACTTATTTGAACTCACAGTTAGTGTATTTTGATATGGTTCTTTCTAAAAGGGGGGTTTCGGTGGAAATGAAAGACCAAGTGTATTGAGTATTTTCATGTAACTTATGAATTGTAGAAAGGAAATGTTGCAAACCAGAGGGAGCATTTAATATTGCTACTGGCAAATCTTGACATCCGGGACAAGAATCTTGAATATTACTCCCAGGTATCAATACACATTTCTTCACCTTTTTATTAAAATTCATCTTTGTGTGCGAGTAGTGAATACCAACTACCTATTTCCGACCTTATTTTTTTATTAATACAGTCTGCAGATCTATTACAAGTCGATGACCGTACTGTTCAGCATCTGATGGACAAAATCTTCAAAAACTATATATCATGGTGTAACTACCTGCATTGCAAGTCACACCTCAGGTACAAAGAGACGAAAATATGCCTAGGAAATGTGATTTAAACATAATAAACTTGCATTCATATTTGGTTTGTGCATCTATATTACCAACAACAATATTTTGGGATATTTGTAATAATGAGAAAGGGAATTTAAGAGACATGTCAATTTATCTGTCTTTGATTTCTTCTATCATGTTAGTAACACTCTAGGTAGTTGACTGAATACTCATAGTATTTTAAACATCAAAGTTATACTCTCACAGTCACATGCAAATATTCCAGTTTACTGTGGCCTGAACTACATTACCATGGCATTTCACTATGAAAAACACACTAAAACTAGTATATTGTATTTATAAGAATCATCGCAGAGGATTTAAGTTGTGCTGCAGCCTGAACATGGCAATTTAAATGTGCTTTCTCTTTCCCTTACCCTTAACATATTGTCAGTAATGCGACCTATACAGGTTTCCACAGGGTGCAGAAAAACAGCAGATACAGCTGTTATATATTGGTCTTTATCTTCTCATTTGGGGAGAAGCCTCAAATGTCCGATTTATGCCTGAATGCATATGCTACATTTTTCATCAAGTAAGTGCTCTACTCAGCATTTTAAAACACTTTCTGTCAATTTACACTGCAGCTGGTATTGATCTGACTTTTTCACATGACTAAAATCCATTAAACACCTAAGCATGTCATGGGTTTCTACGTTTCTGAACAATTGACATTGACCTCTGGTTTTGAATGTTTTAATGGAAACCATCAAGGCAGACACATGTTTTCCACAATATTTTGAATGCTTTGAGATACTTATGCGTCCATTTATTTTTGTTATGGAATGTCTATGTGCATTTTTTCCTTCAATTTGCTTATTAGACATGAAATGGTGTCGTTGCATCGTCTCTTTGCTGTTACTTCAAGATTTATCGCTCATTTCTTTGTCTATTGTCAAACAAGATGGCAAATGAATTATATGGAATACTCCATACCAACACGCACCCGATGAGTGGAGGCACATACCATACTGGTCCACATAGTGATGAGGCTTTTTTGAGGGATGTTATAACACCTATCTATGATGTTTTACGAAAGGTTAGAACACAGTTCCTCCTGACAACACGGTTGCCATATAATTAGTATCAAATCATGGCATGCTCTTAAGATGTGGCTTATCTGTTTTTAACTTCCTTTATATTTTACTTGTTCTCATACAATGTGGTTTATACATGACTGGTGGCCTTGCTGTAAAAGGAAGCGTGGAGAAATAAAGGAGGGAAAGCAAGCCACTCAAAGTGGAGAAATTATGATGATTTAAATGAATATTTTTGGTAAGATTCTTACTTTGTTTTTAAATAGTAAACGGTGTGTTCTGAACTTTGCATATTTGCAGGTCTGATAGATGTTTTAAGCTGGGCTGGCCGATGAACCAGAAAGCAGACTTTTTTGTTCAATCAGCTATACTCATTCAACTAAAGAGGTACTTCATTTGGTGTCTTTAGGTGAAAAGAGAGATTGTTTTCGTTGGGGTTCTCTGATTAATGTACCACTAATTGCCCGGTAGGTTCCACTAGTTGGGCAAACCTAGATAAGGTTACCTGTTATTTGCTAGGTTGAAGTTACTATGGTTTTTGCTACAACACGATCCCATTCCTTTGTAATTCACGCTCTTGGGGCACTGATTAACATCATAAGAGGGTCATCAGCGAGTGTTTTTGTATTCTTTGAAAAGAATCAAATTATACAATTTTTTGGTGTATCATTAGGTGTTGCTTCGTCCATTTATTGCAAAGTCTGCATCAGTGTTCATTTGTTGAGTATTATCAAAACTTACTGAAGTGATGATCAGGTTGATGCGGGAAAGAGGAAGCCAAAAACAAATTTTGTTGAAGTCCGTACATTTTGGCATCTTTATAGAAGTTTTGATCGAATGTGGATTTTCTTCATATTGGCTTTTCAGGTATCTTTGTGTTACACTCAATTTTTGAGACTTATTGCCTGAGCTAACCATCTGTGGCTTGTAGGCCATGGTTATTGTTGCTTGGAGCCCTTCTGGATCAGTGGTTGCCATTTTTGAAGCAGATGTCTTTCACAGCGTTTTAAGCATCTTTGTCACCGCGGCATTCCTCAATCTCTTGCAAGGTAAGCCGGGGTAATCATTTAATACTGAGGGACTATATGCTTCAGATTACCTGGAACACCCTGGAACACTATTCCTCGTCACACCTCGCTAGACTTTATAGCGGAATCAGATCATCTGCCATACCCTTGATTAATTTATCTCATGTCACAGCAACATTGGATATCATTCTCAGTTTCAATGCTTGGATGAGCCTAAAATTTAGTCAGATACTACGATACCTCATGAAGTTTGCAGTTGCTGCTATGTGGGCTGTTGTTCTGCCCATTGGTTACTCCACATCCGTCTCCAATCCAATAGGACTAGTGAAGTTTTTCCGCAGCTGGGGAGGGGACTTCCGGAGTCATTCATTTTATAGCTATTGTGTGGCTCTTTACCTATTACCCAACATAGTCGCATCAGTATTATTCTTGTTTCCGCCAATACGAAGAGTAATGGAGCGCTCTAACTGGCGCATTCTTACGCTTATAATGTGGTGGGCTCAGGCAAGAGTATTCACATCTGTTTTATTAGGCTCTCACAAACTTCTCTTGTCCATTTTATTGACTTACTCTGTGATCATGCAGCCAAAATTGTATGTCGGAAGAGGAATGCATGAAGAATCTGTTCTCTCATAAAGTAAGGGGACTTTCTCCTGATTAAATTGTTCATACACTGTGGACTTTTATTTCTTATCTCTTGGTTCGCAAGAAGTTAGTACTATCACACTTTTGAAGGTTACAATATTATTGCTTACAAGATGTTTTAGTTTTAACCTGAGAACACAAAATTTATAAATTGACTTATTGACCAGCAAAATTCATTGCCTTCTGAGACAGTGTAATCCTATGAAAGTTGATGATAACTACTACCACTCTTTGAAGTTAACATCATGAACCTTTTCACCCCAGGTACACACTTTTTTGGATCCTGCTCCTGATAAGCAAGCTTTCTTTTAGCTACTACGTGGAGGTAATTGTGTTGCAGAAGTCAATCGTGTACATAGTCAGGCAGTATTAACCGACTAGCATTTGTTGATGATGATACAGTCAACATCCATAATATTTTCCTTGATTATATATTTACGGTCATATTATTTGAATTTTGATAAAGATTCATCTTGCATATTATGGCTCTAATTTGCATCGAGGTTTTAGACTAATGCTGCAACCTTTTGTGTAGATATTACCTTTGGTCAAACCTACACAAGTGATTTTGAATTTACGTGGTGTCCACTATGAGTGGCATGAGTTTTTCCCTAATGGTATGACTCTAAATCCTCTCATAATTTCCTAACTTTATCTTTTGTTACCAAGATTGGGTTTATTTTCATTCTGCAGTACGATACAACATTGGCGTCGTTATAGCAATATGGGCCCCTATCACATTGGTCAGTGTAGTTAAGACATTTTATACTGATTTTACTATATAAAATTCTGATCTCATCACTTGATGTGCAGGTTTATTTTATGGATACCCAGATTTGGTATGCTATTTATTCTACTCTCTTCGGTGGAATCCAGGGAGCCTTCAATCACTTGGGTGAGGTCAGTTTCAATTAACCGAGACAGAAATTAATGGCCAAAATTTCTTTGATGATATTACTCTTAAAGACTTTCTTACACTCCGTGATTTTGATTTTAGATTAGGACTCTTGGAATGTTGCGATCCAGATTCGAATCTGTGCCTTTAGCCTTTTGTGATCGCCTTGTGCCGCCAACTGAAGATGAGAGCGCTAGAAATCTCACGGTATGCCTCGTGTTATCTTATAATGTAATTTTAACGCGCTCTTGTATAACATATTTAGCTGAATGAATAAGATAGCCCTTTTGTACTGAGATGTAAGACCTATATAGCACTATCAAACAAAAATATAAGTTAGATCAACTTATAACAGTGAGTCCATTTCTATGTAGCTCTCGGAAAACTAATTGCTTGTGTTGTAATTATTATCGTAGGATGACTCAGTGGAAAGGAGAAATATTTCGAAGTTCTCTCAAGTGTGGAATGAATTTATACTTTCCATGAGGGCAGAGGATCTGCTTAGCAACAAGTTCCTTTTTTGAACATCTTCTCAGCTAGACATTTTTTTCAAAAATTTAATATGTTATGCTACTGAGTTAGATTTTTCTTCTTTCTCAGCGAAAGGGATCTGCTTCTAGTACCATATTCTTCTGGTGATGTTTCTGTTATTCAGTGGCCTCCTTTTTTGCTCGCTAGCAAGGTAGAGGAAATTATTTTTATGTTGCACTTGGTGTTATTCTCAGACGTATGTCACACAATGAACTTCTTCTGTCTTTCACAGATTCCAATAGCGTTAGATATGGCAAAAAATTTCAAAGGAAAGGAGGATGCTGATTTATTCAGAAAAATCAATTACGATCCGCACATGCGGTCAGCTGTAATTGAATGTTATGAAACACTAACAGAGATACTCTATAGCCTTTTTCAAGATGAAGGAGATAAGATGTTAGCAACACGTTCATTTTATAGACCAAAAATACAGATTGGTTTGTGCTTTGTTTGAATGCTTACTTGAGTGCTTGATCTGCAGGATCGTAAGGCAGATTTGTTATGAAATAGATCTCAGCATACAACAGAAGAGATTTCTTAATGAAATCAAAATGAGTGGCTTGCCTCCGCTAAGTGTTAAGTTGGAAAAATTCCTGAAACTCTTGGTAACACAGATCTTATTCGAGTATTTTAATTTTGCAGACATCCTATAGGATGACGTACTCTGACTCCCATTTTTGCATGTTGGACTGGCAGCTTTCTGAATATGAAGATCTTGAAATGTACCGCGCTCAGGTCATCAACATCTTACAGGACATCATGGAGATAATCACACAAGATATCATGGCTAATGGACATGAGTAAGTTCAATAGTCATACAGTGGTGCTGATTTCTAAGTTACTGTTGTTTGTCTTTTTTTCTCTAACTTTAAATTTGATCATATGAGTCTAAGATAGTTTGAAAATTTTCCATAGGGAGATATTACAAAGACTAACTAACAGTTAGTACATTGTTTTAAGAAATACACTTAAACAAACTTTGTTTCATAGGTTTTTGTAATTGCTGCAGGATTGTTGAAAAGGCACACCCACATCGTTTGGATAGTCCCAATGACAAGATAGAACAAAGATTTGAAAAGATATATGTTGATCTTGCAAGAAACAGATCTTGGAGGGAGAAGGTAAAGTGCAGTTCTAAGTTTTAACATACGTTTATTACTCAATTGTAGTTTTCAGAACATCAATATCTCATCTTCAGGTCTGGCCTTGCAGGTCACTCGTCTTTTTCTGCTAGTAAGCGTCAAAGAGTCAGCTATAAATGTCCCCATGAATTTAGAAGCTCGGCGGAGGATAACATACTTTACAAATTCATTATTTATGAGAATGCCAAAGCCCCCAGAAGTTCGTAATATGCTCTCATTCAGGTTTGATAATTGCTGAACCAATATCTTTCCAACTACTTGGTTATTAGTGGATTAATTTTATTCCATGTAACCAGAGATCTAAATATTTTTATATTAAAATGTACGTGCAAACTTTGGTCTGCATTGTCTCTGTCTGGCTCCTGGCCCTCAGTTTACCCTATTGCCAGACACTGGACAAGCTTTGATTTGAGGAACTTTCTATTATAATTGTTTGGTTTATAGATAGCAACCTTTCGATATTCTCCCTCATGGTTTGCTCATTTTGTCATATCGCATGTGTTATTCTGGTCATCAGTGTACTAACTCCTTACTACACCGAGGATGTCCTATATTCTGACGAGGAGCTAAACAAGGAGAATGAGGATGGAATCAGCATTTTATTTTATTTGCAAAAGATATACCATGGTACGGTATAAAGTGAACATTTCTTTCTATGATTTCTGCATTTTTGCCAAACCATTAACTTCTATGCATTAAAACAGATGAATGGACAAACTTCACGCAAAGGCTGAATGACCCAAAGGTAGATTTCGCTGGGAAGGACAAAAACGAATTAATTCGTTTATGGGTTTCTTACAGAGGACAGACGCTTGCAAGAACTGGTACAGCTAAACCGTGATTAGAGCTTTTTTTCTTGTGTATTATTACTCGTAACATTCAGAAATTTATTTATTTCAGTTAGGGGAATGATGTATTATAGAGAGGCTCTCAAGCTCCAGTGCTTTCTGGAGTCAGCTGGCGATAATGGTATGCCTGCTTGTCACACAGGCTGACTATCTTTAGTAATGAGACGGTTTGTCTAACTCGAGTCAAGAGATGCATGTTTGTGTGTCACACGGATTTACCTTTTCGTAATGAGACGGTTTGTCACACGGATTTACCATTTCATTAGCGTCTTCTTGCATATTTGTGACAAGACAAATTTTTCGCCAAGCAGTTTGCTTATATTGTATTATATGCCTCTTGGCCAGATTTTGCTCAACTGCTGTGTGTGATTCTAGCATTATTTAAAAGTGGTCTTCTTTGCAGCGATATACAGTGGCTACCGTGCTATTGACTTACAAGATTCATCACAGAAGGCTTTGCATGATCACTCCCTCGCATTAGCTGACATGAAGTTCACCTATGTCGTTTCTTGTCAAATATATGGTGATCAGAAAAAAGGAGATGCTAGGGACAGGAGTTGTTACAATAACATTCTGAATCTTATGTTAGCGTATGTCTCTGATGATTTAATTCCTCAGAATATATTAATAACAACAAAAAGCTAACAGAAGTCAAAACAAGCATGGCACTCACCTAGAACTTGGAAATCTCACAGGTACCCGTCTATACGTGTGGCTTACATTGATAAAGGAGAGGAAAATGTAAATGGAAAATCTCAGAAGGTTTACTACTCTGTTCTTGTTAAAGGAGCAGATAAACTTGACGAGGTGCGGGATGAGTAAACTTTCTTGATTATCATATTTTACTGCTTGTATATCTGTTTTTTTTGAATGACGCGGTATTGCTCGATTTTTCCAATTTATACACTGGATATCGGACTAAATTTGCTGATATCCTGATTTTTTGTTTTCAGAATGATATGCTTTCTCCTCGTATATTGAAATTTGTTTACTTTAAGTTGCGTAGTTGAATAATAAAAAATTTCCATTTCCCAGGAAATATACCGTATCAGGCTTCCTGGTCCTCCAACAGATATAGGTGAAGGGAAACCTGAAAATCAAAACCATGCGATCATTTTCACACGCGGAGAAGCTCTCCAGACAATAGATATGAATCAGGTATGCATTGAGTTTACCTCGTGCTCTTGCCACCAATTGGAACATATTTAACACTATATATTATCCAGGACAATTATCTAGAGGAAGCCTTAAAAATGAGAAATGTGCTGGCAGAGTTCATCAAAAAACGCCATGGGGAGCGAAAACCTTCTATACTGGGACTGAGAGAACATATTTTCACTGGCAGGTCCATCCTTACTGAAAATTATCTCTCATTAAGTCTGCTCACAATGTTATTTTGAAAAAGATTCATGCTCTTTCATTTTTGCGTCTAACAGTCTTTCAATGTTACAGTGTTTCTTCTCTTGCCTGGTTCATGTCAAATCAGGAAACAAGTTTTGTCACTATTGGACAACGAGTTTTGGCTGATCCACTGAGGTGAAGTTTCTTTTCCTTTTAGCTTTCATGCCATCCATCTGAAATAATTGAATCAAATACCTCCTTATGTCTTGATTCCGGTATTCGTTATTAACTTGCACAACTTTTCCAGAGTGCGATTTCACTATGGACATCCAGATATTTTTGATAGAATTTTCCATATCACGAGAGGTGGCATAAGCAAAGCATCAAAGACTATAAACTTGAGCGAGGACATTTTTTCAGGTAAAACGTTGGTTTGTTCGTTGAACTACTAAATAAAGGAGAATGTAATTGTAGCTAACTTTTCTCATATTGAAGGGTTCAACTCAACCTTGCGTGGTGGATATATAACACATCATGAATATATACAAGTAGGAAAGGGACGTGATGTTGGTATGAATCAAATTTCCCTTTTTGAGGCTAAGGTGGCAAATGGAAATGGTGAGCAAACACTAAGTCGAGATGTCTATCGTCTTGGACGTCGATTTGACTTCTTCAGGATGCTTTCATATTATTTTACAACTGTTGGCTTCTATTTCAGTAGCATGGTAAGCCCTCAAGCTACATGGAGTCCTTGTTTTCTCTAATTTGTCAATTTAAACAAAGTGCATTTTTTATCGCTGTCAGTCACGGGCGGATGTTACTGTCCGCATCTACCCACAATTTGCATGTTTACTTTTGCCTTTACAAATTAAACATTGCATTTACCCACAATTGCATGTCAACTGATATTTGACTATTGAATTGTTTTCCTTTTTTACAGATCACCGTGCTTATTGTTTATGTCTTCTTGTATGGACGATTGTACTTGGTTTTGAGTGGGTTAGAAAAGGCAATATTAGAGCAACCATCAGTTGATCAAACCAAGGTTCTCGAATCGGCCTTGGCAACTCAATCTGTCTTTCAGCTAGGTCTGCTGCTGGTACTTCCGATGGTGATGGAAATCGGGCTAGAGAGAGGGTTCCGAACTGCACTTGGTGATTTTGTAATTATGCAGCTCCAACTAGCCTCTGTATTTTTCACATTTCAACTTGGAACGAAGGCACATTATTTTGGAAGGACCATTTTGCATGGAGGTTCGAAATACCGAGCTACTGGCCGAGGATTTGTTGTTTTCCATGCGAAGTTTGCTGAAAATTACAGGCAGTATTCACGAAGCCATTTTGTGAAGGGGTTGGAGTTGCTCATACTCTTACTCGTTTATGGAATTTATTCAGAATCTTACCGGAGTTCCACCGTTTATATGTTCATAACTTTCTCAATGTGGTTTCTGGTGGCATCCTGGCTTTTCGGTCCATTTGTATTTAACCCATCAGGTTTTGACTGGCAAAAGACAGTGGACGATTGGACAAACTGGAAAAGATGGATGGGAAATCGTGGTGGGATAGGTTTGCAGCCGGATAAAAGTTGGGAGTCTTGGTGGGATGGAGAACAGGAGCATCTAAAGAGTACAAACATCAGAGGAAGATTGCTTGAAATTGTTCTTTCTGTGCGCTTCTTAATCTACCAGTATGGAATTGTTTACCATCTTGATATCACACACCACAAAAAGGAGTTTTGGGTAAAGATTTTTCTATGTAGTTTTTCAATTAACGATTCTTACATATATTTATAATTAACATAACATGTGTATGATGCAGGTATATGCATTATCATGGGTTGTTATGGGGTCTGTTCTCACTGTTTTGAAGGTATAGTTCAACGTCTACGAGCACAATAAAGCTAGTTAATCAGTTCATATCTAGTTTCTTATGCTATGTTTCAACTGTGATTGCACATTGTCACCGATATTTTTGACAGACATATTTTTTATTTTTGACAGACGACGTACTTATTTCTGACTACCATTCTATATGCTGAAATGCATGCCTTATATCAACAACATACTAACTTGTTTCATTATATTATCAGATGGTGTCAGTGGGCAGACGGAAATTTGGAACAGACTTTCAGCTAATGTTCAGGATTGTGAAAGGACTCTTATTTCTTGGATTTGTGTCAATCATGACTGTTCTGTTCGTGGTGTGCAACCTAACCCCAGCAGACTTGTTTGCATCCATTCTGGCTTTCATGCCCACTGGGTGGGCTATTCTGCTAGTAAGTTTTTATATCATCTCTCTCATCTATGCATTGAAGTACGCTTTTGTGAATTTGATCATATCTGTATCGAGTAGTTTGTCAATGTTTCGTGTTTTATGATATATGCTGTTTCGACCTCTAAGGATTGTTTTCTTTATTAGATTGGTCAAGCGTGCAGACCAATGTTGAAGGGAATGGGATTCTGGGAATCAATCAAGGAGTTGGGGAGAGCATACGAATACATAATGGGACTACTGATATTCATGCCAATAGCTATTCTATCATGGTTCCCATTCGTATCAGAGTTCCAAACTCGTCTGCTCTTTAACCAAGCTTTCAGCAGAGGTCTTCAGATTTCCATGATTCTTGCTGGGAAGAAAAAAGATGAAACAATAGTTAAGAGTTCACCTCAATCTACATCTACATAGATTTTTTTCCAATACACCCAGTGTAACAGACATAAAGCTAGCATATGAAAACAAAAGCAAATACATACGTATGCATACTAAATTATCTTGTATTGTTTGCCTAGTGTTTTGTTGGTGATGCAGTGCATCTCCATCTCCGTCTCCAATCTAAATGACTCCCTCATTGTAAGACCTGCATTCGAAAGCATTGTCTGTGTCTTGATAGGTGCTCGAATTTGCGACGTGCAAGTTTAGGATTAACAAAATATGAGACATGGTTTGAGGTTGATAGATGGACAATGATTCTATTTTTTGCTGTGCCTAACAGTGACAAAAACTTCTATAAAAAAACAGTGACAAAAACTTCTATAAAAAAACAGTGACAAAAACTTCTATAAAAAAACAGTGACAAAAACTAGTAAAAGTTTCTTGACAAGATTAGCTAAAAAATTTCTTCTTAAAATAAAAAGTACCAATTTTCCAACTGTCTTTAAAAGAGCAGTTGCTGCTTTGTGTGGAAAAAAGAAAGAAACAAGACAATATGCTTAGCTGGTTTCACGCGTATTGGAAAAGAGACGTTACCACTCCATTATTCAATAACTGGGAACAGGAACATCCTCCTTTTCATGGACCCCTACCATTCTGGTTCCAACTTGTACTATTGAATATCCGTCAGTCAAGTCAGTTGCGCATTTTCTAAAGGAATATTATATCTTGGCATTCGATATATTACGTAACCGTTGGCTGGTCCTAGCTGGCTTCCATCCTGCACACGACAACAAAGCATCGATTCATTAAAACCAACGATCTGATTTTACGCTAATTGATATGTATAGCACAACACCCTGATCATCAGATTTCTATCATATATACACTTAGTGAACGAGAGGGAGAGAGCACACCTAACCATTTTTATTTAATCAAGCTGAGGATTTAGCCAAGCTGCGTGGAAGATATGGCGGCGTGGTCTTCCAGGAAGATGGTCCAGGAGGAGATTGAAGAACAAGACAACGCCAACAACAGCACCAGCAGAAGTACTAAGTCGTCTTATAATTGGTGGAGCTGGAGGAGGCCAAGGTTTTCCAACTTGTCATCTTTCGGGTGGAAGCGGCTAGATCTGCAGGCCAGGATCATTGACAAGCTTGTCTTTAAATTGCTTTACGTGCTGGAAGGAGTGGTTGTGGTCTCAACGCTATGCTTCTTCTTCTTGTGCTGCGGATGCCACATATGAACGAGTAATCAGTCACAAGTATAATTTAATTTACATCTTCTACCACTTCTTCAATCTCATTCATTTCTGAATTCGTTAATTCCATGTAATAATTTCCCTGTTTTGCCGTCTGATTATCCTTAATTCAAGCGGTAGTTATGTAGATTCAAGTATCTTCATGCGTAATAGACTAATCTACTTGGTACAAACTACAATCCTTAATTATTCATCGCCATTGTATATCATATTCGTTACCTGCCCCAGAGAATATTCTTTCTTCCGTTTCTTTGACATTTTGTCAAGCAGCATCAATTCCTGTGACCGGCCGGGAAATTGTCTTGCAAAACCCCGTTATCATCACCCAACTGGTAAGACAACAAAACATCAAATATCATAAACTATTAAAAATGCAGAGGTAACAAGAAACATATTATTTTCAGTGGTCAGTGAAATTTTTGGCTTCCATGTGGAATAAAGAAATAAAATTTCTTATACAGTTTGGTTATCAAAAAATGCAAACCAGTCTAGTTTGTTTTCAGGGACTGTAGTTGCATTTTGATAAGCTTGCTGTTATTGACAACCATCTGGATTTCCAAGTCATCTGACCACCATTGTTCCAGTCCATGGGCCTCCAAAATCTTCTGTTTTCCATTCAACGGAATAAACAACTTAGCTGCTGCTAGATTACTGTTATTTCTTTGGTTTTTGCCACTTGTTTCCTTGTCTGATCCTGTGGATGCATCTGCATAATTGCAACAGATGTAGTCGCTCTTGTTTACATATAGATAAGGTACCCAACGCTTTAGCTCTGTGTTATCTGGCATCTTGCTCCCATAAAAGTTAGGAACCCAGTTCCAAATAATTGATTTTGGTGGTTTTTCTGTGTGCTGGTTGACATCGGATTGGGTGACGTAATTGAGAGGGAGTAAGGATTTAAGCCTATTCCAAGCAGCGTCAATCTTCTCACCAGCATTCTTTAGAGCCATTGCGATAGAGAAAGAGGGAGGATTAAACAAATGAGTCTCGATAAATATTCTTTGTTTGGCTAATTCTTTGCCAACTTGAAGAGCGAAGCCAGCGCCTAAAGAATGGCCAGCTACGCAAACATTGCAACTTCCATAGTTCTTTGCAAGGAATTGCAATGCTTCAAAAGTACGCTGAAATCTCGCAGATCCATGTAATGTCTCCCAAGCTAGAAACCTAAGATCATCCTGAATGTCTCTTCTAATGGTCTGACTCTTGAGCAGCGTTCCTCTCAATGCTAACACAGCCTGTGGTGCACCACTGGGCCTTACAGGTATCATCGCGGACAAAGCTGCAGAACGATCCCATTCAAAAACTGCACCAAATATCGAGCCATCTCTGTCATCTATAAGAGTATTGGTGAGCCTGTACTTGAACGGCAACCACCAGTATGGTGCTAGAGCATTCTGTCCAGTCCTATTTTCTTGTTTATCAAGCTCAAGTAAGTAGACTGCTTGGATTAAGCATGCCATGACCGTCCTCTTGTAGTTTCCATCCTTCCTGTTAAAAAAAGATCAGGAATTTGAAACCAAAGCTAACATTAAAGGGAGAGTCACATGCTCAACTACTAACTAGCAACATGATCACCCACAACAGAAATAATCAATTCCTTAGCTATAAGTTTGTTTCATAAATAGGTGATTATCATCATACAAAAGAACTGTAAAAAGATGGAAACAAGAACCTAAGAAAACAGCGAAATATCAGAAAACAACATATGATGCCAAGTTTATGCAACCAATTTTTCGTAGTTACAATTTGTTAGCAGGTCATTCATGTCAGATATACATTCACATCATTTCACGTGCTCTACATATGGCCACTTGCTTCTATCAGTAGAACAATGTCATAAATTTGAATACTTGATGAACACTTAAAAAAATAAAATATTTAAATCGCTCAGACAGATTTGTATTCGGTAATACGAAAACCAAACAAGTTAAATGAAAATTAAAACTACGTAAGTTTGCAACTTGTATTGATAAATCGCTACTTCTCAATCCTATGCTCGAAAGCATAATCTGCATGCTATTAACTAAGCTCAAATCAAGAACTAATGACAAAAACAATAAGATTAAAAAATAGAGGTAAAATTAGGGTTTACCAACTGGAATAAATGAGATCTTTCCAATTAGGGGAAACCACGTTCCTAGGGCCAGAAACGTGAAACGCGTATGGATGAGCAGAAGGTTGACGTGCGTCATCAACTGCTACTACTTTGTGTACTACCGCCGGCGCCGGTGTTGATTTCGCCATCAGCTTCGGCAAAATAAAACCTCTGAAAATTGAATAACAAGATGTGAATGCATCAGCATTTATGATCGGGAATTGAATAAATTCGTTGGGCATCGATACCCGGTGTGCCACCGTCCACGGAATCACATTCGCCCTGATCATATTCACCTGCTATATCCTCCCCTTCGGACTCGGATCCAGTAATGCGCAGTTATTTGCTGAGAGATAAAAACGACGTCGTTTTGACGTTTTTTATTACAATTCTACGTAGTTTGAGTGAACCCTTTACTAAAATTACGTAGTTTTGACTCGCATTAAATAGCTTTCGCTGCACTTGATCTTAATCCCTCCCCTTCAGTTTTTTTTTAAAAACAATTATTCTATTGAGCTTGAATTACCAACCTTTACATTTTCACAAATTTTAATTAAAAGAAATCAGCAAATTTTATTACAAATTAATCTTCCTATTAAGAATTGGGGAGATATCATTAAAATAATTTTTGATCTTGGCCGTTGAATTAATGGTATCGACAATTAACCATCAATTTTTTATAAGATGGAGAGATATCATCTTGTACGTTAATTTCTATCAATATAATGGTTGATATTAAAAATCGTCACTTTCAACCACCCCTAAATTTTGCAAATACAACCACCGAATTCAATTAAAAACCAACTATAATCTCAACCGCTAGATTAATCAAATCAACAATTAAGATGATGTCCATGCGTCTTACAAAAATTACATATCCCTTTAGAACTTATTCCTTGTCTAATAATTATTATAAGTTCTAAAGCCTAACCTGTAAAGCTACAGGTTATTGTCTTGTTTTTATTTTAACATTTAACATTGTTTGTTATTTTAGTTTTTGAGTTTAAATTAGAGTGAAATTACATATTCATAAAAATACTAGTTGAAACTCCAATCCGGCTATTTATTTGATTTTTTTCTTTATGAGTATTTGCTACTTGATTTAATGAAAAATAAAAAATAAATTATTAGTGGTTGCAAGATGCCATTGCCAACTGAATTCTGACCTCTCAAAAACATTAAAATAAAAATAAATCAATGGATTGGAACATAGAAGAGACACGAAAGCTTCAGATCAATAAAAATGGCATTCCGATTCAATTCAGTGGCTCCTTCTCCACCAGCTCCGAGCTCTTACTTCTACTGCTCCTTCCTCACCCATAACAACATTTCTTACTCTAATAGCAAAAGCAGCTGCACCCCAGAAACATCTCGCGCTCCTTGTCCAGGTCTGCTTCAACTCCATCACAAGAGGGTCAAGAAACAGAACAGCAAGAAGCTTCACCAGGTTTGCCTCTCATTTTTGGATCAGTAAATTATTATTTCTTCAGGCGGATGATATTGATTATGTGCGAAGGTATGCCGAAAAATGATATGAAATGAGCATGCCTAGTGTAATTTTATTTTAGGACTGTTTCAATAATGAACATTGTGTGATTTTTATGTAAGATTTTTAGGACTTCGTTACAAATTTACAATGCGTCATCGTCAACTTGCAGGTTCCTCCGCATCTTCCGCACGAGCCCAGATAGATTTCTTGGACCAACTCAGTTCCTCAAGCTCGTCAAATGATGGTCATACGCCATTTAGCTCCCTCATTTGAGATTAGTGTTTCTACATTATAGCTTGGTTATTGACACAGTCTTTACTATTGACTAGGTTATGAGGACTACTCGCAAAAGTTAACTATCCGCCAGCAGCTAGCGAATCTGGTAGGAGGAAGAGATGATGATTTTACCATTCCGCTAGGTAAGAATCTGAAGAAGGTTAGTGCTGCATTTCTAACTACTTCACAGAAGAGAAACATCAAAAGACAAGCTTACCTCAATGAAGTTTCTCAAAGGAATGATTCTGTATTTTTCGCAGTTATTGGTGCATTTATTCTACTTCCACCCATTGTAATATTAGGTATTGCTATAGCAACTGGTTATGTACAGCTCTTTCCTTGACTTGTATTTCAATCATATTCAGCAACTAGTTATTTATTCGTTAAGCATCCTATCAAGACCATCCATTTTTCAAGTTGTCGCATAAATATATTTGGTCAAGTAACTCAAGTTGAAAGGCATCCTATTAAAATTATATACTCAATTTCCATGGAGTTGATAAAAACATGTAAGAAAAACAAATCCCAGTTTTTTATATTATTGTCCAAAACCTTTTGTTGTGTTTTTACGAAACTGAATATATATTGATGCTTTCCAATGACATTTTCTTCTTCACAATCATAATGGGAAGGTCTAACAATAATTTTAATTACGGAAAATTAGGGAGTTTTTTGCATTCAAAGTATAGCGAACTGTAAACCAGCCCGACCTTAAATCAGAGTCTTTTTAAAAACACATGAAAGGTTTATGTAGGACAAATAAATTTAATTATAAACAAACTTTAACCTAAAACGTTCGTGACAAGAATCAATTTTTTAATTTTTCGTACAAAAAAACCTTCAAACAAAATTATAAACTGTCAAATTCATAAATGCAACTATCACTATAAGTAAACAGCAGATACTGTACGAAACTTCACTATTTGTGGTGTTGTGTTGAATTACATAAATGCAGCATCATCCAATATGTATAAACAAGAAGAGCAACTGTTGCATACATCATGAATCAACACGAAACAACGGATTTGGTGTGGGGCAACTGTAACTGCGATCCAGCCGTATCAATCTCATTATCTTCAAAATTCGTGTGGGGTCTATTTATAAACTTCCTGCAGATCATGTTGCGAAATTTGTGTAAATAACAGACCACAAAATGGACGTTAATACTGAAGAAGTTGCTGTCATAGAGAAACGAAGAATGCAATAAGATTTTGCTAACTAACCTTTGCGACATGGATTTTTCTTCTGATAACGCTTTCTCTAGCCTCTCCTCAAAGGGAGTTACGTGCACAATCACTTTCTGATCCTGCAAGCGACAGAAGGTTTGCTACTTTATGCTAAGTAAAAACATGAGCCAATGAAAGAGTAAAAATTCTAAATTAATGCACCTCGCGGTACTTGGTTGTCGAATTTGGAATCCCATTTCCATCCCACCACTTCGACGGGATTTCAGAGGGCTTTATGACCTCATCATTCCAGTAAGCTGCTACCGTCCCCAGTATGGGTATGTCTTCACAGGTCACTTTATTTCCCACCTTATTATGCTGCACTGGCTTGAGCCAAGCAGACAAACTACCCTCCACTTTCTCTTCCTGCAATGATACCAGCTTGTTCCGGCGCTTTTGAAAAGAGCCTTTCTGGTCATCTGAAAGCAAAAATACCGTTATTGAAAATCATTGTGAGGCGCCCTAGCAAACTTACGATTTTCGACAATATAAGACCTTCTTCGTCGGCACAATATGGATGTGAGATAGTTGATGAAAAGTTCCTTTCCGCATTTGGAGGATCACAGATGCAGCTGAGAATGTAAAACATGTAGATAGTTACAACACTAGACTGGTCAAGGACTTTTACTTCAGACACCCATCAATAACGCATAAAACAGTGTTGGTAAGAATATATCCAACAGCTGATAGATAGGAATGTAGAGTGGGATACGCAGCAACAGAGATAGCTCTTCACAAAAAATTTCATAGCTCATAAAGATAAAAATGTTGCTGTTAGAGAAACGAAGACAAACCTAGTTGGGGTTCCTTCTGAAGAATCAAGTCCTTTTTGAACTTCAGTATGTTTTGCAGGAGTGCAGAGCTGAACCTGCTGCTTGCTTGAATCAACTTCCCTATGCGCTATCTAAATCAAAAAAATTGAATTAGGTGGTTCTGGATGAACTTCATCAGGGAAGTTTTGCAAAAGATTATTTACAAAGTAAATATAACACAGTTTAACCCACATGTATTTAAAACCAAAAACGATTTTGCCTGAAGCCTTATACTTTCAATGAACACAACTAACCTCTGCAAATTCAATTGCTACAAAATAAACAAAAATTATAATGGGAAACACAAATTATCCTACACACATAACAATGTCCTGTACGGTCAATGAAAAATTAAGAACTAAGTATTCAAAACACACACAACAACAACGAAAATGCGCTGTCATACAAAAATAAGCACTGTATTCAGCCGCAATTAAATTATCGAATCTAACATTTACACAATATCTGTATACTACCTCATCTTTAGATTTGATGCCAACAATTTCATGTCGAGCAATATTCCCATCACTTGAAAAATCCTCTTTCTCTGCCCAGAATATAACATCTAAATCAGCAAGATAGATAATATAATAAAAAAAGACAACAATAAAGAAAAAGCTTAAGATTCCTTTTACATCTATCAAAAAATCAAGAACAAAATCCACACAACGGCTAAATAAATGTACCTCGCGCCACGAACAGATCTGAGAGTGGATTCTGCGAAACCCTAGCCTTCTGAAATTCAATTCAAAACCAATCAAAAACAGCATCAGCAAATCAACAACTGATAACCAACAACAAAACGTAAAATCAAGATGCGTAATCTGACTTCAGCGGTACTGGCGGCGGCGGCGGGAGGAGGAGAATGCTGCTGACTGTCTTTGGCTCTAGCGCCGAAACAGCTGGAGAAGCAACCCATGGTTGATCAATCAGTGATTAGGTTGGTTAACGAAGCGACGACTGAATTGAGAAGCAGCGATTGCGTGATCGTTGAAACATAAGCGATTAAGCGAAACGTGGATTTTAGCAGCTGGGAAAATGATGCGTAGATTTTTAACATGAGAGAATTTGGGGATTTGAAATTCGAAACAGGAATGGATGGTGAAGGAAGGTGGGGTCCATTTTCATTTATTTACATTTAATTTAGACTTCGTAATTATATTAAATTAATTAACTAGCAATAATTGTTATACGTTTCTTGATTAACAAAATCTTATTTGTTTTTTATTTTCTGAATTTTTATTTTTATTATTTTTTATCAATTATCATACTCCGAGTTTGGTTCTAGAGGGATATTTGCTTTTTGTAAGACATGAAGACAATATCTAAATCATTGGTTTTGATTGATTTAACGATTGAGATTAAATTGGTTTTTAATTAAAATAGGTGGTTTAATTTGTAAAATAAATGAACGGTTGAAATTGACGGTTATCAATATCAATCAAAAACCACAAAATAAAGAGTTATAATAAGCGGTTGATATGAAGTCCCTCCATCTTGCAAAATTTTAGGTGTCTCTCTATAACCACATCCATCATACTCCAACGTATATTTCAATCAAGAAAAAAAGCCCATCAAGGGCTAGCCTTGTGGCAGTAGAGGTTGTATTATAAGCCACACGTCATGGGTTTGGTTCCTGGTGGGTGCTAAAGCAGTGGGGCTTTGGCGGGTGGGGTTTTTTTTAAAAAAAAAAAAATCAAGAAAATCATGAAAACGTGACATATTAGAACATTTAGTGCACATATTTCAGTGAGAATTTAATCTGTTGAAAAAGTTTCAAGATAAAATGCGAAAAATGAGTTTCAGTGTAGTGAGCGCTTTATTAGAGAAATGCATGCGTGTAAAATGAGTTTTCTGGGTTAAGAGTGTTTTTGATGAAAACACACTCAATCCCAAAGAGAAATCCAATAAGCAACGATCGGTGCACATGAATTTCAATTAAGTGAAAAAGTTAAAGTTGACGGATAAATAATTGTAAGATTGTGAGACACAATCAGGACCGTTGATTACTTATAATCTAACGATTAAGATTTAAGTAAAAAAATAATTATTACCAACGAATCGTATTTTTTGCAAATCCAACCTCCCGATTATCAACGGTTGAGATTATACACTTTCATCTCACGTATATTTATGGTCCTTCCTGTCCTATCGTTTAACTAAGATACCCAAAAACCTACATTTTTGGTTTCGCAAATTTCGAAGGAAATTTGATACCCTCAACTTTTATTTCCCTATTACCTTGCTATTGATGGCTATTTGATTAAGTACGGCTCACCCAAAAAAACGCTGCATTCATATCTTACCAGCTGAGAGTCCGAGGACATACTCAAAGAAAAGATGACGGACAAATGAAGAAATTTCATGACAGAGTGCTAGGAAGTTATTTGACAAGCTGAGTGAAGGCTTTTCTACTTTTAGTCCCACAAAATGGATAGGGAATGCACTTCAAAGATTGCCGAAAGTAAAAAGATAAGAGAAATAATTCGAAAAACCAAACAAAGACATCTCTATTAAGTGAATTTCTCAGCATCAATTTATTTGGTTTCGTCTGAATTGCATTTGACAATGAGAAATTTATTTACTACTTTCTTACCTGCTTATCCTAAGGTACGTGCCATACTGATTACAATTTACAAGTAGCGCCGCATATGCAAAAAAATCAAAGTTACCATGTCTATATGAATTCTTAGGAACGAACATTTGTATGAATTCAGTGAAGAAGAGATTACCAATCTTCATTTTTTCCTGCTCTTGGCATTAACACGGTCTTTAAAAGATGATGATGAAGACGAAGATGATACCAAAGTGCCATGATTCTTCTGATCCAAATCTTTGTCGAGTGCTTTTTGGACATCTGCTTTAAGTTCAATTAAGCGTCTTTTTTTAATGTTCTTCTCCTCCAAGGATCCCTTTTGGAAGAACTCAATGTCTGGCATATCATCCTCCAAAAACTTGTCTATCACTTCAGAGCAGCGTGGGAAGTAGCGTCGACCCGTTTCCACTAACAACCATAGAGACAAAATGAGTACAAGTGAAAACAAGGCTATACTGGAGCTTTTTGAGGCAATCACCAACTGTATCAAAATATATTGTTTATGGATTAAAATAGCTACCTGTTTTTTGTAGAGCCTCCATCCTCGACGCTAGCCTAATAGCTTCCAACTCAGGTGACTCATTCAAGTCTACCGATCTCAAGTCAGTAAATCCTTTTGAAGCCAATAGTAGAGCAGCATGTTCCCTCCCAATCTCTTTGGCTAGCGTCGCTTCAGAAGGAAATAATAACTGCGCAAATGCCACTGCAACAGAAAAACTATTAGCCTAAAGTCAATCCATAGTAGACAAAATATATAAGTCCGCTCCAGGAAAAGGAAATCTAAAAAAGAAAAACATATCATACCGTATTTTACACGTGCAACAACATTAAATAAGAAATGAATCCTAGAGTTACAATTATTAACTTATTTTCCTAAGAAAAATCAGTTATTTCAACTAGAAGCATGAGCCATTATAAAAAATAATAATAACCTCGATTTTCTAGATAGTCAAGTCTCATTCGGAAGTCATCAGCCATAATTGGAGATGAAATTGACAATTCTGGAGTCAAGGGATTCCTTCGCATTTCCCTCTGCAGAACATCAACACATAATCGGCTTTTGTTGGCTTTTTGGCCCTGCTTTGTGTTTTCATTATAATCTTTTGGCTTCGTCAACATTCGACAAATTGTAACTGCCGTCTGTCCATCCATAGCAGTCAAAGATGCACGAGCTCCATTTTCCAACAGTGACATTATGATTGATGGTTCTTTTCGCCTTGCAGCAACATGAAGCACTGTGTATCCACGAGAATTCCTATGGTCAAGAGTGACAGCTCGCATGCAGAGTAACTCATTAACTATCTTAGGATCACAGTATGCAACAGCATAATGGAGGGCAAATGCATCATCCAAAGTCACATTGGATTCGGCTAATAGTAGTTTTACTAACTCTATATCGTCAGAATCCAAGGCTTTATGGATTCTACTGACTCTCTTTTCATGCAAAGGATCTACTTCCAACAGGGCTGACTCATCATCTTGAAGGAGCTTTTTACGAAGTAATACTATTTCAGCCGAAACCTTTTCAGGCAGTTCCTTCTCTAGCGAGACTTTGTCAAGATCCGATCGGGCAATTCTCTGAATACAGTGAGTGTAGAGGTCGGTTAACTTGCAGTCGAAGGCAGTCAAAAGGATGGGGATGACGTCTTCAACAAGAGCCTTCTCAACAAAGTTGAATAGGCGTCGCTGCGGGCAAAAATCCAAACAGTTAATCAGAAAACAACCTAAGGGTCCATATACTGGTTAAAATAGTTACATAACCACCAATTGCACAATAAAGGAAAAAATCAAACCTTAATGGCTGGAACAAGTTCTTTAATCTGAAACGTGACACATGTATACATCAATTCTATGGCATAATCAATGGCAGGGCGACAGGCATCATGAGTACACACATCATAAACACAAGTCGACACCTCCAAAGGCGAAGCTTTCAGCTTCCCAGTATACATGTAATTCAAAATCACATTAAAAGTCTCATGCCCAATGGAAACTTCAGACACCATATCTGACAAGTGGTACTTTGGTTTACCCTCTTTCACAGCCTCACCATTCTTAAAAAGTTCATGAAAGAAAGGACTTCTAGCAGCCAAAATACATCTGTGAACACCCACTACTTTCTCTTCTACAACAATCTCCGCATCAGAATAATCAAACTCAGCATCCACCAATAGCCTCTCAAGGTTAGAACTGAGCTTAGTTAGACTCAAATTATCAGGACTAGCACCAATATCAGACCCATATGATCCATTATCATTAGTCACACATGATGACGCTACAAAACTGAAAGCTGAAGATAACTCACCAGAGCTATCCATCCTACTCAAAACAAACCACTTTCGAATTCTGACAAAGGAAGCAACACTTCACAAAACAGTATCTATACTTACCCAATCAACAGCTGCATCCGAATCTCAGCTCATGAAACCAAGATATCTCCTTCTAAAATCAAAAACTGTTAAAAACTGTGGATTCTGAAATCTGGGGTTATCAATTGACGAGAGGATAAGCTTGGAAGACTGAAACAGTTGAAATCAATATAGAGTGTTTTGGAGGCAGGAACAGATGAAACCAGCGTTGACTTGTGAAAACTGGGAAGACTTGACTGGACGAAGCAGACCTAGAAACGCATAAAGGATGAATCAAAGGGCATAAAATTGAAGTGGGGTGTGGTCAAAATCTAAACTTGGCGAAGATTCATAGACTTACTGGGAGATTGAATTGAAAGATTGAGCGTGAATGAATACAACATACCTTGTACAGTGTTTTGGCGAAGATGGGTTTCTTCTAAGTAGTGAGCGGAGCTGGAGAGATTGGAGATTGAATTGGAGGGAGATGGATGGTTGAGGGAGAGGGGATTTTTGGGATGTCGGAAATGGTGAGTTAGAGACGGTGGTAGGGAAAGAGAGAAGAAGGAACTGATTGACTTGTCGGTAACAATTAGAAATGAAATTGCAAGTGGATGGATATCTGAGGTTCCAAAACAAATCCTTTAAGCTAATTTTGAGTCTAGTGTCTAGGTGCAGTGCTAGTAATAGTATTCTCACCTGACTGACCCCCAATTATAAATTAGGGTTCAGGCGATATGTAACCCAAATGGTTAAAAAGATTCTAATACTCCTTGTGTCTTAAAAGTTAGAAATATTGGAAGTGGTTCATGTCTTTTAGGATTGTGAGAAATAGAGTCTAAGATTTGAAAGAACAAGTTCTTTTAGTAAAATAGTTAGATAAAATCTGGATTATAATATTAAAATTGGGTTATGAAGTAATTAGGCGGTTGAATGTGTAAAAAATACGAGACAGTTGGATTTGACGATTATTCATACTTTTAATCTTATCAATTGAATTACAATTAACTGTTCGTATTGTGTCTTACTGTCTTACAAAAATATAATCTTATTTTCAAACTTTTCTTGTGAAAAATAAACCCAAAAAAATAGATACATTTCTAAGTTTTTAATTTGAGAAAGGGGCTCTTGTAGGACAGTAGGAGTTAATATAACTGCAGTTTGAGTAGATAACTCTTACTCTTAAGAAGGCATATGCGCCCTTTTTATTTATCAAAGGTCCGAGTCGCTCCAACAATGACATGATCGCATTCGTCCGCAGTTAGTCGAATTTTCCTCTTCATTTCCTTATGTCGAAGAATTTCTCATTCAGGAAGTTGTATGTCACACATTATTAGTAGTATCAAATATAAATCAGGATGAATCATACAAAAACCATGCGGAGTGTCACATAATTTGCCTATTGAAAACAATTAAAACACTAAATGCTAAAATTTTCAATCATAAGTTGTTAGCATTAAGTAGCACGGGTACACCGATTTACTGTCGTTTTCCGAATCCGTTCCGTACCCGATACAGATTCACTATGGGTACGCTATGGATACGTCTTCAAGATGTACCTGGTCTAATGGGTACTTCGGTTTGAACCGAAAACGGTCCAACAAAGTTTCCGAAACGTTTTTGATACATTTCTATTTAATTAAAACATTTTTATTAATATAATAAGCTATATTAATACCAAAAATCAGTTGTTTAACCTAATGTTTGATAAAGTTACTTTTACTTTTTGTCGTTTTAGTGATAGAATTTTAATTTGTTTTCTTACTTTATTTCCGATATTATTTAATTTAAGACTCATGATTTTTTCATGTTTAAACAATAATCACTTTAATTTTATATTTATTTTATTTTTCCGAATCCATGTCGTACCCATATTTGATTTTTTTATTATTTTTTCCGTTTTCTGTACCCGTATCAGTGCCCCTATTTGAACCCGTATCCGTACTTGTGCTACTTATAGCAGCAGTGTATCTCTAGAGTAAGGTTAATTAGGTGTATAAGTAGTACGTATATAACTATGCTGTTGGAAACATCATCAGTCAAACAACAAGGAGACGTTACAAGAATAGAGACTCCTGTTTTTAGTATAGCTAAATATGCATGTATGAGAGTTATTGTGACCTATTTTAGGAGTGCTGTATCTCCTATAAAAGGATGTAATATCACAGTGTATCAACAAGGTAATAACACAGAAATATAATAAACACAGTTTCAACTATTTCAACTTGGTATCAGACCAAAGATCTTGTTGCTTCCGCTTAGAGGTGGTGGTGCTTCCGCAACCGCGCCACCACCTCCCCACCAATTTTGTGTCGTAGCTCTATCAATTGATATTCATGTCTGTTGCCTTCAATAAACACACAAACAGTGAAGTGTCAGCTACTGCTGCCACCACCACCACAACCGAACCCATGCAGTACAACACAAGAGCTCGCAACGGTACTCGTTGACCCAAGATCTTCACCAACTAAATTATTCTCCTGTAGCAAAACGCAAATTGACAACTGCCGAAAGCAGAATCCACTCGATCCAACTCAACTTCACCAACCACAGCCAATCCAAAGGAAGAGGTATGATGCGGTGATAGATGAGATGATATGTCAAGCCTTGAGGAGTATAGAACGGCGACGATGCGCCAAATTAGGGCAAACTCAGCATAAGGAAATTGTGAGGGCGCGAGGAGAAAGAATTTGATGTTCGCTTCATCGGAAGTGGATGTTTCATTCCAGCGATTGTCGATTTTGTTGGACGGACGTGAATCGGATTATCAATTCGGTTTATTTTCTTATGACTCGAAGCCTCGCGCCTTCCTAGCCACTCCACTTCTTTTTTGGACTTGAGGTATGCTACAATTCAGGGGGACTGGTATGACGAATTGTAAGCCCACCTCTACACCCAAACGGGTTTCATAATATCATCAACCAAGCTGGACATTTGATACTCGATGAACCAATGCACTTATCTAATGGGCCTAATCCTGGTCAGCTCGTTTCTACCGCAGCTGGGCCCAATGTTGATCAGCACACTCCTGCCGACAATACAATGTAAAAGAAAATAATCCTCAGTCCAATCAAAGTCAAAAAATAAGAAGACTAATCCAATCAGCGACCGCCAGCCTATTAAGCAACTTAGTTGAGATGTTTTATCCCTCAACTCTATTTTCTGGATGAGATGTTTCTATCATATTATGGTGTCGAGAAAATCTATTCCTCCGCCATGGGTTTGAGATGAGTTTTACCCTCACCCATTTATCAATAGAAGATGTACATTCCTTCTATATGATTTTACATGGCTACGGTGTCGAGAAGATCTATTCCTCCACCATGGGTTTGAGATGAGTTTTACCCTCACCCATTTATCAATAGAAGATGTACATTCCTTCTATATGATTTTACATGGCTACGGTGTTGAGAAGATTAATTCCTCCACCACACTACCAATTACCCGGCAAAGGCTACACCAATTTAGTAACAATCTGAATCTCGTCAGCTGCGATTCAGATCGAGGGGGAGTGTTGGAAACATCATCAGTCAAACAACAAGGAGACGTTACAAGAATAGAGACTCCTGTTTTTAGTATAGCTAAATATGCATGTATGAGAGTTATTGTGACCTATTTTAGGAGTGCTGTATCTCCTATAAAAGGATGTAATATCACAGTGTATCAACAAGGTAATAACACAGAAATATAATAAACACAGTTTCAACTATTTCAACTTATGCAATATAGATATCTCATGTGGATTCAGATTTTAATTTAGGGTTTTTAAGAAAAAAAGAAAACAAATGGACAGAGAGGCGCGGGACCGGACGTGGCTGCCAACTTCCATCCACGATGACATCACGTTGGATGTCACTGTGGGTAACACTTCGGCTACTTGTAACTCATTCTGTCAAACTCTTTCTTTTGTTTGCTTTTGATCGTTACCAAGGTACAACTAGCAAAATGTGCAAAACATTATTTTGTTGTACTTTTAATTGTTTCAAAGTTTCATGAAAATGAGAGTGTCTGTTTGTTGTCTTGCAGAGGCTCTTCCAGTCAATTTAAAGTTCAATAGAAACATACTCATCATTCCCAAAAGGAATAAAGGTGAAGATATAATCAGGAATTTAGCAAAACTAGCACAAGTTTCTGCTAAGAAAAACTCTTCATATTTTGTAGAGGATTATGAGTCAAGTTCTGCACGCAACTAATACCAAACCCAAACGTCCCGTATTTGAATGCCACAAGTCCGTTCACCGTACTCTAAGGGGTGGAAAATGTATGTCTGTTGTCTAAAATATATGTGGTCGTACCATTTTATTGAATGTGCTTATTTACTAGTGGAAATTTGACTTGTTTTGTGTTGCAGCTGCTAATGTATTATTATGGAGGGACAAGAAAGTATCTGCAAGTGTCTTATTGAGTGCAACAGCAGTTTGGATTCCTTTTGAATGGCTGAACTGCAATTTCCTTACTCTTTTTCAGCTTCATTTTGGTCATTGGTATGCTTGTGCAGTTTATGTGGTCCAATACCTTGGGATATTTCAGAAAGTAATTTATCATTTTTATCATTTGTACTCTTTTTTCAGCTGTAGATGATGGGTGTTAACCCAAAAGAGAGGTGAGGAAGAAGACAGAAGTAATTTTA
Source organism: Sedum album (assembly GCA_006409495.1). Classification (NCBI taxonomy): domain Eukaryota; kingdom Viridiplantae; phylum Streptophyta; class Magnoliopsida; order Saxifragales; family Crassulaceae; genus Sedum; species Sedum album. The sequence continues at coordinate 33,053 of QZGG01001511.1, read as the reverse complement.
TTCTCTGCTTTTAACTCTTATTACATAGCCTTTATATAGGCTGTTCATTGAGTTTACATTATTCAGAATTCAAAGAGCTATTATGCCCTTTTACATTCATTCACCTCTAATTAATTATAGTCTTTATGCCAACGAGGTTTATTACGCATCCTTTGGCTTCTTCTTGCATTAGACGAATCATATTTCCCTGTGCTCTCTTGGATGCCCGCAACATTCCCCTCCGCATCGAAAAGGACCTTGTCCTCAAGGTCAAATGTAGGAAAATTTGCACGAAACTCGTCAACCGATATCCATGATGCGTCAGATGAACTTTGAGTCTCAAACTGAACAAGAAGTTGTGAAACTGTGGACTTCTTATGTAACAGTTTTCGAAAGCCAAGTAAACATATAGGCTGCAACAGAGGGTGTGAAGCTATAGCATCAGTAGGTAGTGCCACCGGTGCTGAAAATGGATCACCCTTGCAAGCTTTGAGAAGAGACACATGGAACACGTTATGTATCCTTGAATGAGATGGTAATTCCAGCTTGTATGCAACACTGCCAATGCGCTCAAGAATAATAAATGGACCAAAATAGCGTTTGGATAACTTATGACTAGCTCGCGCAACCAATGAACTCTGCCGATATGGCTGCAGTTTAACAAAAATCCACTCACCAACAGAAAAGTGTCTATCCACGCGATGTGCGTCAGCTTGTTGTTTCATTCTATGTTGTGCACGAGTGAGGCTTGTACGTAGTGCCGATAATATGCGAGAGCGGTCCGTAAGAAGGGTGTCCACAGCAGCCACCTTTGCTGAGCCTGGTATATAGTCAATAATAGTTGGAGGAGAGTGACCATAAACAGCTTCAAAAGGGGTCATGGCAATGGAAGAATGCCAAGCTGTATTATACGACCACTCTGCCCACGGAAGGAGATGAAGCCATGATGAAGGTATCTCACCCACAAAGCTGCGAAGGTAATCTTCGAGACATCTATTAACAACTTCGGTTTGACCGTCCGATTGAGGATGGTAAGCACTACTTGCTGAAAGTACAGTTTGTTGTAGTTTGAATAACTCTTGCCAAAAAGCATTCATGAAGACTGGATCACGGTCGCTCACAATGCTAGCTGGAAAACCATGCAATCGAACGATATCTCGAACAAATACATTAGCCACCGACCTTGCAGTGAATCCTTCCGAAAGGGCTGAAAAATGTGCATATTTAGAAAGACGGTCAACTACAACCATAATAACCGATTTCCCATTCGAAGGCGGAAGATGTGTAATGAAATCCATAGTAATATTATGCCAAACACGATCTGGTATTGGTAAGGGTTGAAGAAGACCAGGATATGCCGTGTTTAAAGGTTTAGTTTGGTGACATACTAAACAACTTTGTACATAATTTCGAATGTCAGTGCGCATGTTTGGCCAAGTAAAATTAGCAGCAATGCGTTGCAACGTTCGGTGTATTCCAGCATGTCCACCTACGAAGCTATCATGATACTCTTGCATAATGAGATCCGCCAAAGCTGACTCCTTAGGAACTAGAAGCTTATTTTTGTATAAAACTAAACCATCCCTGATTGTATGATCTAGATGCTTTAGTGGATCATTAATAATGGCTTCACAAAGTGCCTGGCCAACTGGATTTGACTTATAAAACTGTCGCAGTGCTCGAAGTACTCCTAACACTGGTTTAGTAACACTCTGCAAAGATTGAAGGGTGGGATCATCAACTCTAGAAAGAGCATCGGCAGGTATATTCTCCTTGCCGGGGCGAAACACAACCTCAAAATCAAATCCCATCAACTTTGCCAGCCAGTGTTGTTGTTCTGGGGTATGAATATGTTGGTTGAGAAGTGTCTTAAGAGGTTGATGATCTGAGATAATGATAAAGTGATGACCCAAGAGATAAGGACGCCACTTCTGTACAGCTGATACCACTGCATAAAGTTCTCGATTATATGTTGATGTCGCTTGAAGTTTTGGTGACAAAATTCGACTATAAAAAGCAATGGGATGATCATTCTGTGATAGAACAGCTCCTATGCCGACCCCCGATGCATCAGTTTGTAGTGTAAAAGGCTTGCTAAAGTCGGGTAAAGCTAAAACTGGAGCTGAAGTTAGAGCCTTTTTAAGTTGGTTAAATGCATCAGTAGCTTCTGCACACCATTTGAAACTATCCTTTTGAAGTAAACGTGTTAATGGACTAGCTATTTGAGCAAAATTACGAACAAACCTTCGATAATAGCCCGCTAAGCCCAAAAACCCCCTTAATTGTCTCACTGATGATGGTGTTGGCCAATTAATAATAGCTTCAACTTTTGAATTATCCATTGAGACTCCATCACTCGAGATTATATGTCCCAAATATGCCAAAGATGTCCTGCCAACATCACATTTGGAAGCTTTAGCGTATAAACAATGTGAAGACAATGTATCAAGTACCTTTTGTAAATGGTTGAGGTGGTCCGTCCATGATGTACTATAAACAAGGATGTCATCAAAAAATACCAATACAAACCGACGAAGAAATGGACGAAATACGTTATTCATTTCGGCTTGAAAGGTGGCTGGAGCATTCGTCAATCCAAAAGGCATGACAAGAAATTCATAATGCCCGTCATGAGTGCGGAATGCTGTCTTATGAATGTCAGCCGGATTTACACGAATTTGATGGTAGCCCGAGCGTAAATCAAATTTCGAAAAAACCGTCGCACCATGTAACTCATCAAGTAGTTCATCCACCGTAGGAATGGGATAATTATCTTTAATAGTAACAGCATTGAGTGCTCGATAATCAACACAAAATCGCCAAGAACCGTCCTTTTTCTTTACTAATAAAACTGGGGAGGAAAATGGGCTCTTGCTTGGTCTAATGATCCCTTCAGTCAACATGTTTTTGATGAGTTGTTCGATAATATTTTTCTGAGATTGTGCATAACGATAAGGCTTAACCCGGACAGACTGAGTTTCGGGTTCAAGGGTATCTGATGGTCTGCATGTCGAATAGGAGGGAGTCCTTGTGGGAGTGCAAACACCATAGAAAAATGATTTATAATTTTTTCTAACTCAACTCGGAAGTAGTGCGGTGATGAGGGTGATGAGGTTAACAGGGAAGTGTTATCTCATGGTTTTTAAATAACCCAGGGACTAAGTTTGGTTGAACTGGTGTGGGCTGCCATTGACATTCCAATAAAAAATATGAAGCTGCTCCATTAGTAGTGACAGTGCGTTGAAGTTGAGTAAATGTCATTTGAGCCATTGTGCCATTTTGAAGTCCATGCAGACGTACCTGTTGTCCATTACTAATGAAGGAGAGCCATAATTCTTTGTAGTCAAACAGAACTGGTCCAATGTCTGCTAACCATTCAACGCCTAGTACCATATCGGCCCCATGGAGATCAAGTAAATGAAAATTCACCTTAAAGGGTTTGTTGTCCAGAACAACAGGAATGTTTGAACAAAAACCTTCGCAAGTTAATGACTCACCATTTCCGACCGTAACACTTAAGTGGCTAGAAGGTTCAATGGGAAGATTAAGAGACTTCGCAAGTCTCGACTGCATAAAATTATGAGTTGAGCCCCCGTCAACTAAGACCTTAGCTGAACGGCCTGCTACAGAAGCAGCCAAACGAAGAGTAGAGGGTACGAAATGACCTTCCAGGGCATGCAAGGAGATGGTTGGAAGATTTGAAAATTTGTCAGTACTTTGATCAATGTTGCAGTCTAAGTTGTTGATTACTGACGACGTTGGATCACACTCAGGATCCTCAACTATCAGACATTGAAATTTTGGTTTGCAACGATGACCAGGTTGAAAGCGATCGTCACAATTATAGCAAAGACCGCGTGCACGTCGATCAGCCATTTGAGCTGCAGTGAGTTGTTTGATTGGCAAGCGCAAATTGTTTTGAGTTGGTTGATATGTGGTTGATGAAGGAATCATCGGGGATTTTGAAACTACTGAACGTGAGAAGACACTTTTAGAAAGATCAAGTTTTTCCTCAATTAATCGTGCCAAGCCAATAGCGTCTGACAACGAAGAAGGTCGCTGAATAAATAAGTCTTTTTTGATGTCGTCGCGGAGTCCAGATAAGAAGCAGTTGAGAAGATTGTGGTTCGTCAATCCCGGTGTTCGTGTTGATAGGTTCTCGAATTCAGCTATGTATGAAGAGATTGACTCAGTTTGACGAAGTTTATAAAGAGCCGCCTCGGAGTTAACATAGCTAGACGCGCCAAAGCGGAGGCTTAAGTCCCGACTGAATGCATCCCAATTTGTGAGTTGTTGTGTACTATGCATCCACTGATACCAAAGGAGAGCCGGTCCGGACATATAAAAGGTCGCAATAAAGAGTTTTTGCTCAGATGGTGTCGCATGAAAGCTAAAAAACCGTTCTACCTGGAACAACCAGCCAGCCACATTTTCACCAGTGAAGAAAGGAATTTCTAACTTGGGTAAGCGTAGTCCGGATGATGAAAATTCAGGGGAAGATGTTGGTGAAGAAATGGGTGAGGAAGTAGGTGTTTTTGGGGTGTTGTTGGCACTGCTCGGGGTGGGTAGAAGTGGTTGTTTTTCATTTTTTGCAAGTTGCAAAGAGAGATCATGTATTTGTTTTTGAATACACTCCAAGGAGTCACGAATGCTAGAGAGTTGAGTTTCATGAGTTTGGACAGTGTTAGCTAGGTCCTGAAACTTGGTCTCACTAGTACTAGAACGTGTATCCGCGGGCATATTAAAAATCAATGAAAGCACCAATGATGGGTGTTAACCCAAAAGAGAGGTGAGGAAGAAGACAGAAGTAATTTTATTCTCTGCTTTTAACTCTTATTACATAGTCTTTATATAGGCTGTTCATTGAGTTTACATTATTCAGAATTCAAAGAGCTATTATGCCCTTTTACATTCATTCACCTCTAATTAATTATAGTCTTTATGCCAACGAGGTTTATTACGCATCCTTTGGCTTCTTCTTGCATTAGACGAATCATATTTCCCTGTGCTCTCTTGGATGCCCGCAGCAGTAGATTTGGATGTTTTTTTGCAAAAATTATCATTGTTTTTCAGTGGCTTATCGTCTCAAGTTCCGCGCCTAGTCTTGCCTGATGAGTTGTTATTTATCAACATTGCAATGTTGATTAGTAAAGAAGCAACAAATCTCTCAGATATCTTCAGGATATTTCTTGTGAGGGAAACTCGGGCAGTTGATTTTGGTAATTTTCACATCCTTTCTGAATCTGTTTAAAGTTAGAATAGGGTGTCAGTTAATTGGTCTGAATCTGATGAGTTATTTATCAACATTGCAATGTTTTTCTTATTGCAAGTTTCAGAACCAAACACTTGCGAAAATCCTGTTTCGATTAAGTTTTTCCGTTTAAGCACATGCACATCTAAAACTGATGCTGACTTTATGTCCGAGTGTTTTTATTTTTAAGGTTTTGCGGCTGCTCATACATTGCCAGTCCTGTATGAAAGGTATGAAGATGAATTTGAGAGCTTTGTAAGCCAAGCCCTTGAACAGATTCAAAGCAACTACAGAAAACTAGATGATGGTGTTCTTCATCAACGGCTGCCAACGAGAAATCTTAGGAGACAGAAAGGCCAGTAGGCTGCATGCTATGCAAATCAAAGTTAAGGAACTTAAATTTGGATCTTATGTTCAGAAATCGTGCGGGACTCACTATTTTAATGCACTCTTAGAAATTATTCTTAAATGAAAAGCGTAGGTTGTGACATGAGCTTCAGTTAAACAAAATATATGATTTGTATATGTAGGGAAAGTATCATGTGGAACCCCCACCTTTTCATGGATCTATGGATCCCTCTTTGCATTCGTTGATTGCATTTACTGTTTGCATTTTGGACGCACCAGATTGTGTCAGCGCATTAATGAGCATGTGCAACTCACGTGTGCATTTGTCATGTGCAACTCACATGTGCATTTTAAAAATGCAAACACGTGGCACAATTTGGTGCACACAAAAAATGCAATCAACGGTGATGAAGGGGGATCCATGGATCCATGAAAAGAGGGGGGTTCCACATGATACTTCCCCTGTATATGTATGTGCGAGCTTCATGATCCAGGAATGTGGCAGTGGCGAATTTTTGCAAATCAAAAGACTCAGAACTCTAGGTCAAGACCTGACGAAGAGAAGTGTGTCAGCCGTAATAAATGCATATGCAAAACATTCAGAATCCATTAAATGCAGAGATTCCTGAATCAATAATTGCAATGATAAATTGACATGAGCCAACGGGAATTCAGGACCGAGTTATTGTGGTGACCGTTATGGAAATTAATCCAACATTATTTCAGCATCATAATGAGCAGATCAATGCACAACGGATGAGAAGAAATAAAAGGAGATCAATGAGAGAGTTGAGCATAATCAAGTTATCATCTGAGAGAACAAACACAAACCTAAAACATCATAGAACTGTGGGACGCTTCATGACGGAGACAGCAGGAGGCTGTTCCCGACACAGTCACTTAGACGGGAAGTCTACAATCAGACGGAAGTTTGATCAAGTCCGTCCGAGAGGAGCTCGGGTATTAGTAAAGATTTTAAGAAATGGTTTCAAAGGGAGTTTGAGTACGTTTCGCATAATCAATCTTAGACTAGTGAAGTTGTTCCACGGGATTGGAATCCCTCTAGCCTAAGCCTTTGGGAGCCGAACAAGGTTAACAATTTCTGTGTCTCTCGTTTTTACTTTCAGCTTATTCGAATCTTGAATCACAACTCTTTGTCTCACCAGCGTGACAAAAATATACATGCGTCTGAGACACTAAACAGTATTTTCAATATGAATTATATGAATGATTGTATCCAATAAATTTGATTGGGGGCGATTTCCTATATAAAAAAATCTCGAAATACCGGGACATAAAATCAAAATGAGTGAAGACTAATTCTTCTACATTTGATTTTTTGACAATTTTCATTAATCGTCAAATATATTTTTGAAGGCACGCACTTTCTTATTGATTCTATGGTGAAATGAGAAATGATTCAAATTTTAAAATACATTTAATTTGTTGACTAACGTTATTTAACTGCATCTTCAAGACTTCAACTTCGATCAAGGTCAACAATTGAAGTATGAACATTTATTTTTGTCCTTTGCTGTCTTAGAGTTTCCTCTAAAACTCTTCATCATGGGAACCAGCAACAAGATGGTACACATCATCATCATTGACCTTTACAAATTTTGAACTCAAATCTCCATGATGATCATGAAGTTGGTAAAAAGTTTAATTTTATACGCATTGCTTCTTTTGACCTTGAAAATTGTCAGCTTCTTGTTAGCGAGTTGGTGACATGAGTTTGAATAAAACCCTGCTATAGCTACATTAGGATTGTTTCAAATTGAATTTGATTACTAAGCAAACCACAGTCAAACAAAAACAGTTAACCTTGAACTTCATGTCATGCAAACCATTTCATACGTCGTGGTGTCTATTTTTGTATGCGTTTATGGAGGACACCTGTGTGATGGTGCAACCATAAGTTTGTAGGACAAGTTCAAATGACTGTGGATATTTGTTTAAAGGGCAATTTATCGAAAACCACCCATAAATTTGGGTTTTTTCCGGAAACCATCCGTATCTTTGAAAATTATAAAGTCACCCCTTTAAGTTTATTAAATTTTTTAGAAACCACTCATATGTTTAAATTTAATCAAATTATTAATAAAAATGATAAAAAAACTTATTAAAATACAAATAAAATACATAATTAATTAAAAAAAGCATAAAAACATTTAAAAAATCAGGATATTAAATAAATATAAAATATAAATATAAATTTGAAATTATCCATATGGTATGTATTAAATATGAAAAAAAATCTATCCATATGTTTAAAATTAATCGAAATATTAACAAAAATCATAAAAAAACTTTTAAAAATGCTAAAAGGGACATATAATTACAAAAATCATAAAAAAATTTAAAAATAAGGATGTTAATAATAATATAAAATTTGAAATGAAGTACTATACTTTTTATTCATATGGTATGTATTAAATATGAAAACTAAATCTATACAAAAATATGGTGTCTTACAATTTATAATAGTGTGTTATAACTTTAAATTTTGTTACATTTTTACATATAAAGCATTCAAACACAAATTTTATTGCATATATAATAAAGTTTAAACACTCATTTTAAGATATTATGATTTTTTTTATAAATTTAATGGAGCAATGATGATTGCCGGTAATTTTTTGTAATTTTCAAGACGCCATATTTTTTTATAAATTTAGTTTTCATATTTGTATACATATCATATGAATAAATTTCAATTTTATAATTATATTTTATTTTTATTTAATATCCTGATTTTTAAATGTTTTTATGATTTTTGTAATTAATTATGTATTTTTTCGTATTTTTATAAGTTTTTTATCATTTTTATTAATATTTTGATTAAATTTAAACATATGGGTGGTTTCTGTAAAATTTAATAAACTTAAGGGTGTGACTTTATAATTTTCAAAGATACGGGTGGTTTCCGAAAAAAACCCAAATTTATGGGTGATTTTCGGTAAATTGCCCTTGTTTAAAAGCTGGAAATGAGTAGCAGTAGAGTGTGATTAGACTAGAAAGGACGATGATTGTTACGTGGCTACATTTTAATGGGGTTAGGAATGTGTAAGAGTAGCCACTGTTTGACATGCATGATGTCCTCTGGTTTCAGGACACGTCGCCACGTTTTCATTATTGTAAAATATTCCTTTTCTGATAATGATCGATTTGTTCTTCAAACTTCTTCCAGATAGATTGTTGAATAATAGATGTTGGTAACTACCATTTCTCAAAATTGGCAAAACAACTTAATTAGAAATTAGAAATTAGAAATAGTTGTTTTAATTGTTTCGTATGTTGTTTGAAACTTAGGGCTGCTTGTTCTTGAGCATATTTACATCAATCTATTAAACTTTCTATAACAAAACGTACATGTTCATGTTGTTTTTCACGAATCTAGAAGCTCAGTTTAGAAACATGAGACACGTTTCACTCGATCAATTATTAAATAATATGATGCGATTTGCGATCACATGAAAAGGTGGTAACGTAAAGGTGGCAGACTCTGGTTGGCTGGCCGCTACACTAGTAGCCGATGCTGACCAACACAGGCTAGGAATCACGAGCTCTAATACATTCTGGCCGCACGCGCTACGTACACAAATAGAAGCGTGTACGCCAGCCATCATTGCCCTTTTCTCAACATTTGATAGATAATATTGTTGTGGTACGTACGTTACTTTTTTTAGAAGAACATGAAAGGCATTAGCATCAGGATCACATCACAAACTTAAGGCTCTCTCTATATGACAATAGTACTATGGCCGGCACCAACATCCTTTGACCTTCAATATGGATTTGTTTTCCAAACACTGACTTTCTACCATAGCTGATAGCACCCTCTCTCTCCAATCTCCATGTCCTTCAATTAACTATATATATCAAGTATACTCCACCAAAACAATTACTCAATCATCTCCAAACTCCATTTATTGTTTATCAGGATTCTTCACTCTCCAAAATATTCAAGACTTGAGTCCTCATTTATTATAACACACACACATACACTCTTGTCTACATTCTCTACACTTAGAAGATGGGAAGAGTACCTTGTTGTGAGAAAAATGGTCTCAAGAAAGGGCCATGGACTACCGAGGAAGATTTCAAGCTCAGTCAATATATTGAACATCACGGTCCGGGGAATTGGCGCACCCTCCCTAAAAATGCTGGTATGCCCACGTACCTAATAGTATTTTTCGAGTCTTTTTCGTCTGATTACTAATTGTACGTCTTGGATTATTGGTTGTAACGTTCGTTTGATAATGTCGGTTTTTAGGGCTCCAAAGATGTGGGAAGAGTTGTCGTCTGCGTTGGACTAATTATCTAAGACCCGACATCAAGAGAGGACGCTTTTCGTTCGAAGAAGAAGAAACAATAATCCAGCTACACAGCATTTTGGGTAACAAATGGTCCGCTATTGCGGCCAGGTTACCCGGAAGAACGGATAATGAAATCAAAAACTACTGGAACACCCACATCAGAAAACGGCTTTTGAGAATGGGACTTGATCCGGTCACGCACGCCCCGAAGTACTCAAGAACATCATCTGCAGAACAACTCAACATCCTTTCAAATTTGTTGCTGGCCATTAACCAGAGCCAACAACAGTTAGTAAATCCCCAACTGCTAAGCATAATGTCAGGCCTCATGACACTGCAGAATCAACAAACCGGCCTTCAGAATCACAATTTGGTAAATAACAACATTTCAGAAATTCCACAAAATTGGGAACAGAACATTGTGGATCAATGCAATAATAATTTCAATGACGGTCCATTTTTGAGTCAGCTAGAGTCAATGCCATGCAACATGATAACAATGACAACAATGTTGTTGAAGGATTTTTTGGTGGTGAAATGGATATGGGTGGGTATGGATTTGATCAGCAGCAAGTGGTTCAGGGTTTACGACTTGATCGACAAAATGACTTTAGTCCGGCGAGCAACGATCAGCAGTTGGGGTTCAATTCAGTTTCATCAACATCTTCTCCTTTGGATTCATCATTTGGATACAATGGAATGAACAATGAAGACTGCACCAGCTTCTTAAATTTTGAAACTCTTGAAGGATTTGATATGAGTGAATTATTTTAAGCAATTTATTTTCTGTATATTTTATGATTTTTTCATTTGTTATGTGTAAAACAAAGACTTTGGGGATACTGCAATGTGAGCAATTCTTTGTATATTCTCTCATTTCTTTAATAATATATCTTAAAAGAAATTCTCTTGTCTAGGACTTGGAAATCACAAAGTGATAATCTGATAATTAATGATATTTTATATTACTTCTTTAATAATTGGATTTACTGATTTTTTAAGGTTATAGAAAATTACCATTAAAATTATACTGTTATTCCTTACAACATCCAATGTACTACATTTCATTCCAATTTATATATATTCAACCATAATTAATTTCCTTATTTCCATCATATTTACTCACTTGTACATTGTGTAGATAATTACAATAATTTAGAGTAAAATCGTTAAAAGAATTCAAATATAGAACAAATCGCCCCCCATTGATTTTATTTTTATGCCCCGGTCTTTCAGAATTTTTTTTACTAAAATCGCCCCCGGTCAGATTTATTTCTGGATCTGCCACTGAACTATATATTCATCATGAGCATATATTTCCCAAAACACCCACATCAACCCAATCTTACCATCAAAATTTGTCATGTCTGAGGATAGTTTATAATTTTGAAATGATAACCTAATTACTCACTCAAATTTTCAGTTATGCCTTAAACTGAGGGTATTTTAAAGAAGGGTTTATGAAGGCCACATAGTTTTTCATAGGACCGTAACACGCAATTTCGTATGTTCTTTTTAATAACCTAACAGATGAGATTTAAAAAAAATTGCCAAATATAACCTCATATTTTTTTTGCAAATCAACCGTCCAATTTAATAAGTAAATAAATTTAGTCTCAACCATTGACTGATCAAAAATCAACTAATGAAATTGCACTTTACGGGGTTTTTTTGAAAATTCCAATTTAGTCTGAAAATTCCAATTTGTCTAAAAATTGTACTATTTGTTTTTTCTTCCAAAATTGAAAATGCTACTACCATAATTAACCCATAAAGCATTTCTGTCACCTATAGTTTTGAAGACTTTGCGGCCGATGATTACATGACGACAAAATTGCACTTTATGGGGATTTCAGAAAAAGAACTCGAATTTGTTGACATTGAGTGAGCGGGGTGTACCGTGTAGAGTGTACACAAGTCACTATGTCCGGGTCAAAGTTGAAATGCTTTTTCTGTGGACGCGGCCTTGAGGCCGGTGCAAAGCCTCTAGATAACTAGACTTTATTCTTTCCCTATGTCTATGTGATTGAGTTTGATTCAAATTATACGAGACTAAAATGTAAATGAGATCTATAAGTACAATCTGTGTGCGTTACTCTTGTTTTTCGAATTCAGATACTGTTAATATTAAAATATCTGAAAGGTCACAAAACGACTTAGTTTTAGACCTAATCTACGTAATCTTAAACATGAAATATATAGTTCTAAGTTATTAAAAAATATAGTTTTTTATTACAAGTGCATGTTTATAAGTATCGGCTCTCATTCACCAATTTTCAATCTTCATGTAAGCATTCTTGAGCTCTCTCTTAGGCATTGGTCTATCAAACAATCTTCATGTAAGAACTTATATCTCCAACCAAATATCACCATCAAAATAAGTATTCACCAATAATAATTCTCTAGTGCAAGGTGTGATCAATATGTTTTGAACCTAGGATCTTGAACTTTTAAAAAAAATCAACACTATTATGACACCACCCTGTAGAAAAGAAAGTTTTGAATCCAATATACATTATTAATGCATTCCGTGTTTTTCAACATAAGGCAATGTAGTACTTGTCGTACACAAAAAATCACAATCCACATATCATTTGGTGCATGAGGGTTAAGATATAGAGAAATATTTAACTTTTATGAGATGGAACGACTCAATTTTAATCGTTGATTTGATTAATCAGATGATTAAAGTTAGATTAATTTTTAATGAAATTGAGCTGTTGGATTTGCAAAAAAATATGTGATAGTTGAATTTGACGGTTATTTTGAATTTAAATCTTATCCATTGAATAATTAGTAATCGACGATTGAGATTATGTCGCATTATCTTACGAAAAGATATACTCATATACATTCACCTTGATTTTTCCCTATTGCATGACATGAGAAAGTTAAAATGACTTTTTGATTTTTAGTATTTAACTATGCAGGGTTAATTTCTAGAAAGACATGTAATTTATGTAAAACATAAGGACAAAATATGAACCGTTGATTTGATTAATCCAACGGTTGAGATTAAAGTTAGTTTTTATTAAAGTTGGCGGTTATATTTGCGAAAAACACGGGGCGGTTGGATTTGGAGGTTTTTTTATTCTTAATTTCATCCATTGATTTATTGAAAATCAACGGTTCATATTTTGTCCTACGATCTCACAAATATTTGTGTGTCCTTTTTTCCCTAACTATATATATAGTCGAAATCATTTAACTAAACAACCTCATTATTATCCAAAAAAAGTTTGATGTACAGATCCCAATTCCCGCCCATATATAACTTAACCGTCTATTTTAGTCCCTAATATTTCAGGCCCGGCCAAGTTTCAACTAATGGATCAGATCAACGTTTAAAATTTAAGATTTACATAGTTAATATTTTACTCAATCTGACAACATAGAAATTCATTTAGATCCCTCTAAATAGATCCAAATTTGCATCCACAAGAATTGAGTGAAAATGAGAATTCTTCTCTTTCAATCATTCCCTAAACCACATAATTTCCAACCCACATTCCTCTCATCTTACAAAAGCCAACTTTGTTCCATGCACAATCTCAATCTACCAACTTGTTAAACAAAAGTGCACCCAACAATGCCTGCAACAGAGTATCAAGGGTCCTTTTTAGGACGCATAAGTATCAGAAGAAACCAAGTTACATCAATGGAGAACAACCACGAGCAAGAACTCGAAGATTTAGAGATATTCCAACGTCATATTTCCGATCGGTTTGCTGATCTTTTACTTATCCCATCGTCTGACCCTGATTCATCCTCTCAGACCCCTCCATCACCTCAACAGCATCAGCAACAACAAATGCATAGTATGCCTTCGGAAAATGTTTTATCTGTTGCGTGGTTGCGGAAGCTTTTAGATGCATTTCTTTGTTGTGAGGCGGAGTTTAAGGCCGTGTTTATTATGGGACGTGATCCTGCACATATTGTTAAACCACCGCTCGATCGTTTGATTCCTGAGTTGATGGACCGTGTTGTTAGAGCACTTGATGTGTGTAATGCAGTTACGCACGGTGTTGAGTCTATAATGCAGTGTCAGAAGCTGGCTGAGATTGCTGTGTCTGCGCTCGATAAGAGGCCGTTTGGCGAAGGGCAGGTGAAGAGGGCTAAAAGGGCATTGGTTGGAGTTATGGCTTTAATGGATGATAAAGAGAATACTAACAATAGTTATAAGGCGGCAGAGCGAAACTGGAGTTTTGGAAAAAGAGCTGGAAACAATGCAAGTGGAGGTGGTTCGGGGAATAAGGATCGGCATTTAGCTAATTTCAGGTCATTGACTATGACCGTGTCGAAGAACTGGTCAGCCTCGAAGCAGATTCAAGGCATGATGACTAATCTTGTCGCGCCACGAGGGAATGAGTCGAATGGCCTTGCTGTTCCGGTTTATATAATGAGTTCTGTTATTGTATTTGCAATGTGGGCACTTGTTGCTGCCATTCCTTGTCAAGAAAGGACCGGTTTGGCTACGCATTTTCCAGTGCCGAAACAGCTGAATTGGGCACATTCGATGGTAGGACTTCAGGAACGTATCGCGGAGGATTGGAAGAAGAAGGAGAAGAAAGGGTCAGCTGGTTTGATGGAAGAGATGCAAAAGGTGGAGAAACTTGGAGCATCTTTGATTGAATTTGCGGACAGTTTTCAGTTTCCGGTTGAGGCCGAAAAGGAGGAGATTGTATTGGGTCAGGTGGCTGAGCTTAAGGAGATTTGTAGGAGACTTGATGAAGGGTTGGTGCCTCTCCAACAACAGATTAGAGAAGTGTTTCATAGAATGGTTAGGAGCAGAGGTGAAATTCTCGAGTTGCTTGATCAGGCAACCAAAGCTGCAGCTACGCCCGTTGCCTGAATACTTTTAGTATGCACCGAAAATCGATGCATTAGCAAATTTTCTATTTGTTGTTTTTATTTTTTTGTGTATATTTCCCGGAGTTGGGAATGGAAGTTTATTTTTGTAATTAATATTTAGTCACTTTTTATCTAACTAAGCACAAAATGGATCACAAGTCTATCTATTAAAATTTAAAAATTCATTTACACCAAATGTAACGCTATATAAGTGAAGAATCTCAGACTTGTTTTAATAGTTCTAAATGGTGCAACGCTATAAGTGAAGATATAAAAATTCAGACTAGTAAGGTGATAGATTACATCAAAAGTATAACAATAATATTATAAAACAAATTAATTCAAATAATGGAATGTACGATATAATAGTGTAGAGGTTTTTAAAATCCGACGTAAGTAATTATATATATATTGATTTTTTGAAATCTTTACTATATATAAAGCACAAACAGTGTTATTAACGGTTAGTTTTGTAACCACATTTCACTTTCCAAAATTACCCATATTATTATTAATTTATATATTTATTTAATAAATCTATTATTTATAACTTAAATTAAAAATGTATGCACCTGATCTTATTTTTAAATAATTTATTTTATATGTTGTTCTATTTAACAAAATTATAAAAAAAAATTTAATAGCACAGGTTCTGTGCAAAAATTACTACTCCATTGTATTAAATGGAAGCTTTTCTAGGCTTTGCCCTATTAGGTGTTTCAATTAATTTTTCAAATAGTAAACAACTGTATGAACAATTTAATTTTGAAAATGATCAAAGAATTCATTAAATGGCGCATGGAAATTGAAAACTAATTCAGTAGGTTAGGTGGGGTAAGCCAATCTACACAGGTAACCCAGCAGTATCTGAACTGTGGGCGCATTCGTATGTATGAACATATATATTACGATGAAGATGACTGATCATGAGACAAATGTGGTCCAAAAACCCTAACTATGGGCCTTGGTATTTGTCGTATTTCTGTTCTTTTATTTCATTTCATGCTCATACAGATTGCTACACACCGGCCCACTCACACGACAAAATCAAACATGCACCTCTTCGTCAGTCCAATTTACGTTTGATTATATATTCGTCTCTTCATGAATCAATTTAGGATTTAGGATTTAGGATTTAGGATTTAGGATTTAGGAGATTTAGAGTTTAGAGTTTATAATTTAAATCATATTGATTATATATTCGTCTCTTCATGAATCAATTTAGGATTTAGGATTTAGGATTTAGGATTTAGGATTTAGGATTTAGGATTTAGGATTTAGGATTTAGGATTTAGGATTTAGGGTTTAGGGTTTAGGGTTTAGGTTTAGGGTTTAGGGTTTAGGGTTTAGGGTTTAGGGTTTAGAGTTTAGAGTTTAGAGTTTATAATATAAATCATATTGATTAAACAACGAAATGTTTTAGCTATTTAATTGGGATCGTGTTGTGAGGTAAATTCTAGTGAAATCAATGAGATTGTGCACTTCCTTTTTGTAAAGATTCAATGACTATTGATGGGAGAAAAAGGAGCTGAGAAAGTAACAAGAGTGACCCATACATGTGTAGAGTCACTTCATATTCGATAATCTCATATATTCGAGCGGACCACACATAGGTCATGTTGTTTTCATGTCCAAATTTCCAGCTTCCACTTTTGTGATGCACTTATATTCACCCCAGCAGAAGGAGATATTAACCCTAAAATGCCAGCTCATTTCTATATATTTTTGTCACTAGAGAGGGTTTGTACATAATAGTAGTACGTGTACATGTAGTGATTCTTGAAAACAAGAGAATGCTGCATTAATGAAAACATGTTCGCTTGTAATGATCACTAATATTTTAGGGTTGTATTACTCAACATATTCATAATTAGTCTTATAGAGATCCACTTGGAATCCAGGCTGTGGCATACACAGAATTATGACCTTTCCATGTGAGAATTAAAGCATCTTCATCTATTTTCATACCCCATCCGCTAGCATGCTCATCAAGCAGCACCTTCACCTCCTTAACAGTGTCTTCACTAAATGGGACACTGAAAAACCCTGCATTCATAGTCCGCTTTGACATGTTCAAGCTCGACTCAAGCCTCTCTATGCGATCGAACCCTTCCAAACCAATTATGTTTTCTATCTTATGCCCAATATCCGCCTCATAGTCAATCCGTTGGGAACTATCTTTCGGTAGGAATGTCTCTAGTGCATCAAAAGGTATCCATAAGTAGTTGAAGCATGCGGTGATTCTTGATGTGAGACTTTTTGAACATATATCTGCATCTTCATCCACGACAATTACCAAATGAGGGTTGAGACCTCTAATTAACTCCAGAAAAGTATCCTTTATTGAGCAAGAACCCTCATGACCATGGCTAGTGCCTTCCCTGAGTTGATCATCGTGAAGGTATCGCAGCCAATTTTGGCAGTTAACAACTAAAACCTCATCATCCCTTATATTTAAGGAACGTGGATTCAGACAATCTAACAACATATCAATGTTGAAGGTTTGCAATTCTTTTCTACTTGTCATCTCACTTGAATTATCAAAATTTGTAGAAGGGCAACTTTCCATAAAATTGAAGCTGAAAGGAATTTCCCTTAACCTTGCAAACTTCTCAAGCCGAATGCCTACATCGTTGGCTGTGACATTTAGAAACGGAGGGACAGGCGGCCTAGAACACGGAACAGTTATTCTTAGTGAAGGAGGGCCTTCAGGCCTCTTAGCTAATGCATCAATCAAAGTAGGCCACTGCATACAGTGCGTGATGCTAAAATCCAAAATATGAACCCTTGAGCAACCTTGAACTGCCTTAAAAATAGCACTATTAGCTGCACAAAATCCAAATCTGTGCCATGGAATCAAGTCAACATACCCTGCTAGCTCCGTACCAGAAAACAATCTGCCTTGCAGTGAAGTGCTGGTACTAATGTTACTGGCCAGTTGTGTAGGATAGACCTTTGATGCCCTAGAGATCAATGCCCTGAGAAACCAGGAAGTCAACCTCTGATTAGGGTCACCTACAGGAGAAGCAATATTGTTGAGCACCCACATCACTTGTTGCGCCAACGTAACATCATTCATCTCTAGAGCACTTGCGCAATGGAGTAAAAGCTTCTCTATGCATGCTCCATCTAAGCTTCCTAGACACCCTTTTAGGGGACCAGGAATAGAACTGGATGAGGAGGAAGACAATGGGCTTAAGATCAGGCTTCCGCTTTGTATTGATATGGGTGCTGTGACTCCTCTCATTTCAGTTTTCATTCTTAACTGATTGGCAGTGTTGAGAGAAGCTGGAGAGAGGTAAGTCAATTTGGACGTTACAAATAAACTTAAGTGAACAACTGCATTAGGCTCCTATATATATAAGCAGCCAGTTAGGATCTTCTTTTTAGGGTTTTCATATAAGAAAATACTCACAAGTCACAACTACATTGCATGCCATAATTAAGTTGTCCAAGAAAGAGTATTTAATTCATATTCTACTTTAAATTTGACGTCTAGGGCAATCATGTTCTTATTAATTGCATAATTTGGAGTGTAATCACTGTATACCACTCCCCTCGTGTTCTCTCTGATTAACTCTTAATTATTCACCCCCTTTAAATTGTTGGCGATTTGTGAAATCGGTGATATTAAAATTAGGCACCACTAATGACAAATAGGTTTGGTAGATTACTCTGCCGGCCTGTCATTGTCTAATATGAACTCTTCTATTGTCCCCGAAGACAAATAAAATTCACTAATGGTGATTATATTAACATTTAAATTTGGATCATACTCGGCGTATCAAGTGATGAGTTTCAGAAATACGTGCTGACAGTGGCCACAGCTTTCATTCATTCTGCATCAAAAAATTCTATTTATACGTAAATAATGTGATAGTTTTTGGTTGTTTGCAATAATGATGGCACGACAAAGGACAAAAGGTATACAACTCGTACCCCTCTTTCCCTTGTGAACAAAATAAGGTTTATACTACTCAATTTCAACTTGTCACATTCACAACTCATGAATTTTTTAATCGATCACGAAAACAAATTGCATATTTGTAAATATAGATATTAGGGCTAAAATTAAGAGAGATGCCAATTTTTATGAGACTAAACCACTTCATTAATCAATTATTTTAACTAATTCTATTTTTGAGATTGAAGTTAATTTTTAATCTCATTCGTACGATTATTATTACAATCGAGACTGTATCTCACAATCTGACCTTGTTACTGTACTTTTTGACATTTTGTTTCTTATAAGAAGAGTTATATGCATTACTCAGGAAGAAACAAACAATAGTAAAAAGATAAGGGTGATGGAACCTGCAGGCATGCCTAAGCTTCAGAAGAGCATATTTTAGATCAGGTCTAACTCGAACTCTTGGATTCATATAATCAAAAGTGGAAATCCTAGATTTCTAGGGGTTTCTAAATAGCTTAAATTGCCAGATGGTCCTTTGAAAATATATTCCAATTGATATCGAGACTCGAGAGGTCAATCAATGATTAACAAGACGGCCTTACTTGTCTAGTGCGTTGCGGCCTTATCATGCACGTACATGCAAATTTTTAGTTGCGATACTAGCTAGGTACGTTCTTTGAGCTAATGAATTTATTTGCGACACCTCAGAATCATAAAAGTTCTTATTCTTGTGCTAGAAACATCTCATATGTATTTATGTATCGTTCACATTGAATAAAAATAACTAGTTAGAAACTGCTTCAAGGTGATAAAGATTTTAAAGAAAGCAAGCAATACAGCAAAATTGGACGCACTATCGATCGACCAAGGACAGAGACTTGTGATATTGATCGGTGTACAACGAATATTTTCTGCCTAAACTACCCCAATACTTATCTTGTCATTAAAAAGGTATATTTGATAAAATGCCAAATGCATGGGTCCTCAATGCATACTAAGACCCAGTTCAATCCATCCACTTCCAATCTAATATTCAACGATCGGGTATTGTATAAAGAGAAACGGCCTATTGGTCAGTGATATGATTTCTCTTCGTAGAGGTCGGTAGTTCAAATTCTTCTGTATGTATAGTACAAGCACTTAGGATGATTTAGTAATTTTACTTTTAAATAAATTAAATTACTAAACCTAAAAATGAGTGGTTTTACGATATTATTTTAAAAAACCATTCCCTAAACAATTTCTCTTCGCTAAATCTCACATCTTAAACACTTTCATGTACAATACGATGGGCTACTCCAGAGCATCCGGTCCGAAGAGGGGACTGAAGAGTCAAAATGCGAATCAGGGTTTTGGGTATTCGTACCCAACTGTGATCAAGGCGTGTGGTATGATGGGTTGGAGGTTGAGGTGAAATTGTTCGAGGGAAGTTACTAAAAATTAGGGTTTAGGGTTTGACGTGTTTGTGGACCTGTGATGAATTGGGTTGTGGTAGAGTTGTGTTTTATTGGTGTTGTAGTTGTAGGAAGGTTGCGGTGACTTTGAGTTGATGGTGGGGTTATGTGGAGTTTAAGGAAATGGAAGAGGCGAGGAAACTGTTTGATGAAATGCCTGGCAGAAATATGATTTTTGGTCAATTATGGTTGATGGTAATGGTAAGGTATGTATGTGAGAAATTGACTTGTTTCATATTGAAATGTGGAAGTTATGTATTAAAAAAACTGATAAGGGCCAAATAGTATAGAATAGCTACGAGCTGGTCTCAGTATTTGCTTTGATTTGTTCTCAATGTCTGTCTTGGTGTAAATAGATATATCTGTTTTGGTTCTATGGTCCCGAGTAGATGTTATAACTGTGGACTTTAAATCAGATATTAACTACCCTGAAAACATATTATCCTGAAAACCAGCAAGTAAATATCTACAATTTTGTGTACCAGTGGGACTTCCTTTTGACTGTTGTAGGTGGGCATCGACAACGACAATTATGTGTATATGAAATTTTTTATTGTTCGAGTCATGAGTGACGATAAGTATTGATTTTTTTGTATCTCCTGCAGAGATCGGGGGATGAACTTTGTGCTTGTGAACTCTTTGATAAAATGCTTGTGGGAAATGTAGTTTGTTGGAATTCTATGCTTGATGGTTACATAATAGCAAGAGACATGAATGCTTCTAGGCTGGAATTCAATGATTTGTTGGATAAAAGTGAAGTTTCTTGGAGCATTAAGAATTATGATTGATGTGTACCAAGGAAGCCCTGCACCTGCTGATGTTTAGGCAGATGGATTGCAGTGGTGTTAAACCTGAACCTGATAGCATTTCTGTTGTCGCCTGTGGGTGCAATTTCAGCCTGTGCTCAGTTGGTTGCAATTGTTCAAGGTAGATGGATACACATGTATATCAACAAAATCAGGATATGCATGTGAACTGAGGGAAACTTGAAGTGTTCAATGTCTTTAATCACATGTCAAAGACTTGTGGTCCCTTGTTTCTATGTCTCTCAGTATGAAACATGTAAGCCTATACTGACCTATTTCACTGGTTATTTGAAAAGTGTTTATGTACCTACAAAATACACTCCCAATAGAGTAGAGTAAATAGTCCCATGTCCCTTAATAAGTAATCAAACTCTTGGTAACTTTTGAATTTAAATATGTAGCCTCTTATCTTTTTTAACAAATATAGGAAAACTCACACAGACACAGTTTCCTGGCATATTGTCCTTACTCTTTATGACGTATAGGCTCAAATATATTGTACATATCATTCATTTTTTGGCCTAACATAAATAGCAAAATCTTTTATGTAATGTGTTATGGGCACGATTATTCCCCCTGCTGTCGTCTATCTTCCGCATAGTTGTTTGTATGCCATTTTATTCACTCAATGTTTGCGTTTAAGATCGTGTTGAAGATCTAACAACCTAAATGCATAAAGTTGTTGTTCTTTGTCATGTATTTTATGTTAAATTAAGTGGATGTGATAGTAAAGGCGCATCTGATGTTGTTATTAACATTTTACATCAATGAAATTAGGCAATTGATCTGATGATTAGTCATGTGCCTCTCCCGATTGCTGTTCAGTGTGCATATTAATTTCTCTATCACAAGATTGAAATCTGTTTAGTTCTTAGAAATTAACTGCAGGCAGTAGTTTCTTTATTCGAAGAATGTATGTCTAAGGAAATGAAATCAACTAACATATATTCGTCAACTGTGAAGAGAATGGTTTTGATATCACATTTTTAATCCTGATCAGATGGCTGCCAGTACGAGCAATGCAAATCCAAAAGAGGCACTGTAGTTGATTCTGAATGCGGAAGATCCTTTAGGAGGAGGTGGTGCAGCTGGGGGTGGATTGGTTGATGCTGGTGGAGGTGGATTGGCTGATGATGGTGGGGGTGGAGTTCCGTTTTTGGATGATGGTGGAGGTGGAGGAGTGTCAGATTTCGATGGTGGGGGTGGGGGTGAAGCTACTGTTGGTGGAGGCGGTGAAGATGAAGCTGCTGAAGTGTCAACTTCTAGCGACTGCCCTTGATCACAATGGCCTGGTGTTCCGCAGATGAAATACCTTGTCCCTACCTCGGTAAGGGTAATAGTTGTGTCTCCATCGGTGTAAGTTTTTATCGGAGATGAAATTGAGCAGGAGTCATAGGCTGCTTTCAAAACCTCAACCACATCGTGGTTTGGGAGGTACGTGAAAACTGATTACAGAAACAATCAACATCATTTTATCATCTTATAGTTTTATACCTTTACACAGATGAGCATCAAAGTGAAGAAGAAAGAATCAAAAGCCTACCGAGTTTGTCGCCGACCTTGAAGGTTTTGTCGGCAGCCCATGTTTTGTAGTCTACTATGCCAGCGCTCCAACCTGCAGCATCTCCAACAGTGTATGTGGCTGCCTTGGCCACTGCTATAAGCATAGTCGCCAGAGCAAAGCAGGTCACCACATTCTTCGCCATTACCATCATTTGCTTAGCTTGAGAAGATCTGGTAATGAAATGGTAAGGAGCACTTTGATCAAATGTTGAAATGATGGGGATATATATTAGAGAACTGAATGGATCAAGCAACATGGACTAAATCAATATACGACAGTTGTTGTGTTTGATAGTGTGCAAGTGAGGGATTAGTTTAATATTTCAAACGATGAAAGTTTCCCTGTGAAGCTGAGGAAGGTATTGACTTCATCTTTCATTTATTTGATATGCATTCTAGACATGTTCTTGGTAGCTTCATTAAACTGAATGAGTCATTGACCATCTTATTTTTTCATACAATCTCACCTCACCATGAACGGTTCTCGCAGGTGATTTCTAAAATATATGCTTATAAAAGATAATTTTTGGTAGTTCTTTCGAGTATTCTTTGCCATCTCGCTTATAGCATGCCTTCACATTGACAGGTCCAATTCATCGAGGGGCTTGTCTCGACGGAAAATAGGCTCAACACCTTAGAACTATTGCAGTTAGGATTTTGATTTGGATGGGATGACAAGAGCTGTTTCTCTGTTAATTAAGGTAAGGAGTTATTAAAACAAAGAATAAAACAACATTGACTGGTTCAGATATTTATAGATGCTGAATTTGCTTATGGGCCAGTTTTTAATATGCTAATATGTTGAGATTAAATATAGCAAACAACACTTTCATCTGTAATATATAACAAAGACACGAGAGCTGGTAGGCATAGAGCATCTCTAACATGCTAGCTCGCCCGCTACTGGCAAGGCTTGATATGTAAATAACATAGACAACGTGTCCATACCTGGAATCCTGTACTAGAATTTACAAACTTGATCCGTTGCAGTGGTTATGGTTAATGGTTAGGGCTGCAAATAAGCCTAGTAATGTTCATGTTTAACTTTTGAATGCTTATATTTTGAATAAGTATACTTTGACTATACCTCTTCAAGAGGAGAAATTTGTGAATAAAAAATCATTGCACTTGTGTCACAAAAAACAAATTCATGGTCCAACCAATGTAGCTGGAAATTGTTGAAGATTAGCTAAATCAAATTTTATAAATTATTAAACTTAAAAGCAAAATGCCTCAACCAATTGGCTAATCAGCTAATCGCCATGTGATAGTTATTTTGAATTTGCAAGACTTGTGTTTGGCTGTTAGCATTTTTGTTGAATTTGACTAACTAATTTCTGGTTACTCCTATCAGGTGTGGTGGATGTATGCAAAATGGAAAAGAGAACATCAATAAGGAATATAAAACTAAGGAAAATAGATTGTTATGCAACTGATGAGATGTGGCGGATGCAACTGATCATGTAACATCTGCATTTTGTTGTAAAATATAAAAGAAGCTTTTCATGAGGTATGAATGTCAAGCGTGTTGTATATTTGTAGCCAAGTTAGTTCTATTTCATCTTCTGTCTCAAATGCTTTTAACCTATTTAAGTTTTTTGGTTTATAGTTGGCTGGAATCTATCCGATTATTCGCAGAGGGTCGAACTCGAACACTATGACCTAAACTTATGCTCACCTCTTCTACTTTTTGGGACAACACGGTGGGTTGTGCCAAGTCATGTTTGCTACTTCTTGGGCTTTTACTACCAGCCTTGTCTATAAAATTATTACCCTTTATGCCACAAAATAAACTTGAGGTCTTTCATTTGACAACAAGATTGAGTAGAAAGACAGCATAAAAACATTCTGAAACTTGCAAGTTTGTTATGTTTCGTTACAAGTTAACAAGTCATTTTTGGAGCAATGTAACTTAAATTTCACAATGTTATGAACATAATTTCTACTGCAATTATTGATCTTAGAACTTCCCATTTCCCATGAGATATTAAAAATGATAATTAGCTATTAAAACGTAAATTACTTCCATTTGTAAAACTAAAATATAAGTACAATGTAAGACACTGAGTAGATAACATGGAAACTTCTGTTCCATTAGTGTACCTTTTTTTCTTCCATACGTAATACATAAATGACCTCACAAGTGGAATATCTTTTCCATCACACAAATATGAATAAATGGAGAATTCCTCATCTCTTTCTGCCATTATTGTTTTCATTTGGTTGGCATGCACATCATCGATCAAGTGGACTCAATGCAACCATGTGGAGACTCCCAAACTTAGATAATAAAATCATCACATGAAGAATGAGATAGTCTTATGAGGTAGCTAAGAGCTAAGAAACCCTAGGAAGAAGTCAATCTTGTTGCCAGCCAGAGCTCAACACGTTCGGTCATGCACGTTTCATCTCTCAAACTCAAACCATACACCTATGAAACTCTATCTGCTTATTTATCTTCCCTGCAGCTACGGGACTATGTTTTTAAGGTTCCTATGCCTACCACTTGTCCTCATTTTTACCTTAAATATTTTGTTGGTACAGTGAGACAATTATTCAATCGTGTGTAAACGTTCCTTAACTTTATCTGTCATTAGGGTTCTAAAAAATAGAGAAACACGAACTGTTAATCTCAAAACATCTCGAACTATTTACTGAATGTTTGATTTTGATAGAGAAATAATGCTGATAAATCCATCTCCAAAATCACAATAAAACTCATAAACATATCGTCAAGCGACCGGTAAGAGAACATACTTCAAGATATATAGACTCATAATGGTGTGATACAAAGTATCTGTCCAAATAATTTAACGTATTCAAATTGAAGTTGATGTGCACACATACATCACAAGTTTTACTTGAGAAAAGTAGTGGTGGATCTAGTTTATGTTCATGCTAACATAAATAAGCCAATGTCGCATATGAATCATGAAACACTATGAGGTTGAAATTGATCGATGTGTCGTATTATTCACGTACAAAACATCAATGTGTGTGGACATCAATGACATGCAACAACCAAATCAAAGTATATAGACATGTACATAGTTGACAACTATCAAGAACCTCTTGTTTTTTTCTTACATGCATGTTAATCATTTAACTTGCAAATTTGGAATTATGATGGGAACAAAACACTCCACTAAAATTACAGGAACAAGAAGCTATCAAGTGACAAACACATATGTGGGCATAAAGATCTCTCTAACGCACATAAACTTGTGGACATGGACGCTATGTACCCTCATATTATTGGACTTGAAAAATCAATGGAAAGTTTAATAGCAATAATCAAAGAAGATAATCACTTGTCCCTCAAAATCATAAACCCTACTTGTTCAATGAATGTTGTGTTGATAGTTTAAATTTAGTAAAGAAAAAGCATGGGTCAAGATTACTTGTTCATTTCAAGTCCTCATCCTCACATTGTGGTTATTTTGTCCTCACTTTGGAAGATGTGTGTGTGATCGATGAGAGGTCATCAGTCACCACCATAGAAATGGGGTCTTTAGTTTTAGGCCATACAAATTCATAAACTATGCTCTCCAACTTCTTTAGAATATCTCTGATATTTGACTTGGTAACCACTCAATGTGGACAAACAGATGGGGAGAAGGTAATGTTATGGTTCATGTCATCCCTTGAAGCATCTTGCTTTCCTCAACAATTGACACATGATAATCAAATTGGTGTCTTCTTCCTAGAAATTTCTAATTCTTTTGAGACCAAAATGCACACATTATCTTGCAATATTTCCATTGATAAAAATTATATTTACAGTCTTATCATATAGAAATCTACTTTTCAACACTAAAGTCTTGAGGAAAAACTACACAAAAAGAGTTGGGAAATGGGAAGTATTTACACTAATGAGTAGTGATCATGACATTTAGGGCTAGTGGCACTTTAGACATTTCATTCACACCTGTCCTAAGGTCCCTTCATTACATGTGGTGTGTCACATTTACTAATCACACCTCCTTTGCCTATAAATTCATTCCATTCCAACTTCCAAAATCTCACCATTCACTAGTTTCCAAGGATGTGTAGAGGCAGAGAAGAATCAGAGAAGAGACACTTCGATCTCAACAAGCCTGTAGACTTTGATGAGGCTGAACGTGTTGAATCCATACACAACACGATTCACTGCGAGCTTTGCGGTTCAAGAGCATCCCTTTATTGTCAAGCTGATGATGCATTCTTATGCAGGAAATGCGATGAGTGGGTTCATGGAGCTAACTTCTTAGCACAAAGGCATGTCAGATGCATGTTATGCAACAGATGCCAAAACTTAACGCATAGATATCTTGTTGGTACGTCGTATGAGATGCTTTTACCTTCCATTATGGATTGGCCTGAAACAAGGTCATCAAATAGTCATGCAGAGCATTGTGGTTCAAATAATGATGAAACTAGATGCACAAGACTGCTTAAAAGGCCGTCTGCATTCATTTGAGCATCACAATTACCAGTTTTTGTTCATCAAAATGGATTAGTAGTTCAAGTTGTAGAATATATGAAGAGATTGAGGTCATGAAGAATCAGTTTGTAGTAGTAGCATTATAAAAAAACAAGCAAAAATGATATTATGGAAATTGGTTTCTTGTTTACACAAATTTTAGATTGATTATTCAGGTTGAGATTGCAAATCAAAAACATGTGAGCTTAATTTGTTACTGGACAATGAATCCAAGTTACAAGAGATATGAATAATAACTATAAATGTGAATTTTTGTAGATCTTGAAATATAATTTTTTTTATTTTTTTATTAATTTTTTTTCTAAATTCTCAATTTTAATTAAAGTTCTAATCAATTACAATCATTAATTTAAAGAATCAAAGGCCATAATCTTGTAGTACCGTCTTACATTTATTTATTATCTCTCTCGATCTCATCCGTTTTGTGCAATATTATTAAAGTATTATTTCCTACGCTCACAGTTCTATACATTAATGCTGTTTAAATTTCCGTAGCATTTTCTAAAAATCATAAGATTAAGACTATTTCTATCCGATTTTTCATTGTCTTGCAATTATAATTTCACTGCAATAAAAGACACTGACAATTTCAATAACCAAGATGTATTTAAGAGTGAAATAATAGTGTTCGCATTTAATGGAGACATAGAAATATATGAAAAACCGTAATACATCATCTTAAACATTAATTATTTATAATTCAATGGACGAACGAAAATATTTTCACACTCATCACATCTTTTATTTCTATGAATATTTTGATGTATTAGATTTTTAGTGCCTACATCCATCTTCATTGCCCTTCATTTGCAATTGCATAATGTATATTACAAGCCTACCCCAATCTGCCATATGATGTTTCAGTTTACTGGTTCAATTGATAAACCATACAACCATAGAAAGTTGATGCCACATGTATTGCAACATTTCAATTGATAACCATACAACCATAGAAAGTTGATGCCACATGTATTGCATTTTTCAGGATCGCCATTTACAAACAAAGGTGCAAGGAAGAATGAAAGGCTTCTGCGACCCGATCCCCCTTACCATCTTCATATACAACAACAGCTTCGTCTATACTTAACAGATCCTAAACATCTATCTATCAATTATTAATACTGGACTCAGCCTCAGACAGCTCTTTGTTGTGCTCATATAATAAAATGTCACATAGCTCAAGAAGCTGATCTGCAAGAGGCGGGATACTAATATTTCGCCCACGGTTGTAAAGGTGGGCGTTATATGTAATTTGCCACACATCATGTCTGAATTCTTCTCGACTTTTGTACTCCAACTTCCTCACCTTTTCTCTGATTGTGGAGAGATCCATTGGTCGTTTGACAATATCCAAATAATCAGGTGCTTCCTTTCTTGACACAGGTTTCAGGAAGAGATATGACAAATCATTATTTCTCATCACCTCCAGAATTTTTTCTAAAATGTTTGACAATCCTACCTGCAAAAAATAACAAAACAAATTACATCACATATTTTCCAACAAAACCAATGCAAAATAGGTTCGTCGTTTATAAGTCGCTAATTACCTCGCCTCCTCTTCGACGCTTTGTTTGCAGACCGTAATCCTGGACATATACTGGAGACTCCACCGCGGGTTGTTTTCTTTTTGATGCGCGCTGCCTATCATATATTCTTTTATCAGTCCTCATAGTCCACGAATCTTCTACATACTCATCGAAGCTTTTTTTTCTTTTTTTTAGCCTTATGATACTCTTCCTCTTCTCTCTCTTTTCGGATGGCTTCTTCAAATCTTGCGATCTCAGCCACCCTCTCTTGCTCCTCAAATGCTCTTGCTTGCTCTTCGTAGATCATTCGTTCGTTCTCTATTCTCAATCTTTCTGCATTCATCCTTTCTTCTTCCCATAGCTGAGCCTGAAGTCTAGCTGATTCTTCTGCTTTCTTAATTTCTTGATTTCGCCGATAATCAATATTAGACAATTCAGCTACTTTTTTGGTCTTCCTGTACTCAAATCCAGAGGTTTCCTCAATACCCACCATGTCCAAGTCAACTACTTCTTTGGGTCGTTTAATAACTATCTTTTTCTGTGACTGTTCTTTATCCATTTCTACTGGTGGCCGTATCACTACAGAAGGCCTAGGAGATTCGTACTGATATTTATGTGTATCTTCTGCAAATTGCGCCGCTACAAAAGGCTTTTGAAATTCAACCTGATCTCTATTTGAATCAGATGCCAGAAGGGAAGAGCTATGAGATTCGCTCAGCACTTCTTCAGCTGAGCTTTTACTTGTGATTATTATTTTGTTAACCTTTAAATGATTGTTTCCCATTTCAGCATCTAATCCAGTATGCTTTCCTCCGCTTAGTGTGCTGGTAATGAGCTTATCTGAACCGCATTTAAACTTCAATGTTTTTGCCTTCAAACTTGAATTATCATGATCTACTGCTTCCACTACCGCAATTTTTGTAGCAGTCTTAGCTATGAGTTTCTTTGTAATAGTTTTCTGCACAGGCTGAATTGAGAGGTCCAACGAACTGGTCCCCGGTAATTGCTTATCAAACACTGATTCAGGCCTGAAGTCCGTATCTTCTCTGTACTTAGGACAGTTCTTGTTAGTTCGCATATGACCAAGCTGAAATGCAAAACAAATAGCTTTGGTATTAATGCACTTCTGAGTTTAGATTGTTCGGAGAAGCATAATGCAATCAACAAACCTGGCCACAAGCTCCACAAATGAAACTCTCACGAGCTGATTTTTTTTCTTTGATAGACTGCGCAGATACAAGGCGATTAAGAAATTTACGAGTTGTGACAATGGAAGACTTTTTAGACTAAAATACTTTAAGAGTTGAAGAATGAAGAGATGGAACAGATGCAAGACAGGACATGGCTTATAATTATTTTTACATAAAAAAGGGAGATCACATTAACTAGGAAGAAAATACTCAGTTCAACTAACTTCCAATTTAAACCAAGGTTATAACGAGATGCATCTTACCTTAACCACGTCCCCAATAATCTTTACTTTTTATTGAATGTGCCAGCTTGGATCACATAATCTTTCTTTAAGGGTTTCACTTTCGACAAAACACTTTTTTTAGCATTAAAACCATCCACCTGGTACAAAAAGTTGTTAGCAAAGACTCATAGTTTGTCCAATGGGCCTTAGAACATTGCTCAATATGTGATGGACGATGGTTAACAATTTTCAAAGAGTATTAACCTTATTCGAGTCTCTGAACACATTATTTTCACTGACATAATGCTTGAGAGCAGGAACATATTTTTTGGAAAGTTGGGAAGCCTCTGAAGGAAAACCTACCCGAACCCCTGTAGATAATCCTTGTTCTGCAAGCACATATTTACTCTTCTTTTTCTTCTTCCGCTCAACTTCATCATCTGCAAAAGTGCTTTCAATAATCAAATTGATTGAAGGAACAAGCCAAATAAGGTTTTACTTTTCTCTAGCAAATACACATTAAAGTTGGCAGGGGATCACAAGAATAACCAACTTCAATGCAATAACAGAACCTATTGCTACCTAGCAAAAGACAAGGTAATGATTAACATTCTTTTTTTGGACAGTAAAGAATAAAACATAACAGAGCAGACAAATGCAGTTAGTTTTCTTATTCCTCTGATTGAAAAACAAGATACAAATTAAATTTCAAGTGGTACCTATTTTTTTGATTTCTATTGTAAGTAATACCGAGCATAATTACTAGTGTTTCAATTCTGATGTTTGAAAAATATGGATTAGAATATACTAATGAAAGATTGTCAACAGTACCTTCTATGCGTAGAATTTGGACCACACATGTTAGTAAAATAAGAAAAGCTAAAAAGTTTTAACTGCACACCACAATATAACTATCACATCCTGCCAGCCTATAATCAAATACCTCAGGAAATTAAGAAACTGTCAAATGTTTCTTTATTAAACACAAAGAGTAAAACACTACCAAGGTAACTGAAGTGAAGTCATTGACGAGCAGCACAAGTTAAGGCAGACCTACCGTCCATGAGCATCCTACATAGTTCAGCTGCTTCAGCTGCCTCATCTTCTATCTCCTCTTCTGCAAGAGGTTGTGTTGGATGCCTCCTCATTTTCAATCCTCGTACACCATCTGGCCTTTCGTTTTTAGCCTCATAGTTATTTTCTTCTCCTTCATATTCCTCAGCATCTAGTAGATTTTCTAAATCCCCAGCAAAGGAATCCAGGTCACTATTAGCTTCAGATTCACTATCATTCTCATCTCCATCAGCGACCGAGAGGCTTTGAAGTTGTTTATCCCAAATCTCCTGGCATTTCTCTCTCGTTTGTTGTTGAAGCTGAAGGAAAGACATCCGCTGACCACGGGCGTACTTTCCGATAGTTGTCGGGTCTACCTGCATCCCTGATGCTGCTTGTTCACTTGACAGTTTGCGGATCATGGCTATTCGGTGCCACCTAGTAAGTTTGGCAATCTGCTCCTCAGGTACATTAAACTTTAAAAGAACCTACGCGGAAACAAAATATAATTAACAACAAACCTACTTATGTAGCGTCAGCAAATTTAAATTCATTATTTAAAACATATGAAATGCATAAGCCTTGAATACCCAAGAGAACAGAGCCAGTGGAAAACAAAAATAGCACAACTTATATAATTGGACACAAACAGTTTGTTCTTCTGATTTAAAAGAGATCACATAAAGCACAGGTGATACATATCAGGATTTGAGACAAGAAGAACATGCAAACATGAATGAATAACATCATTAACAAAACTGACTCACTTCTCTTGCAGCCTCCATGCTCAGTCTACGTAGATCAGCATCTGTTCCGGTAACAGTTGATCCTCCTCGAGGAATTGTTGTTTTCTTCTTTACTGCTGCACTAGAAACTGGTGCCTTTGGAGCCGTACGCACATAGCTAAATCCTAACCCCCTCCCAGATGGATCACCCACACCAGTGATTTCCATGCGCTCAATACTATCTCTATCCTGTCATAAAAACTTAAGATGTTGAGAGCAGTCCAAGAGCTATTCCAGTGTACACTTTTCCACACTCAAATGCCAAGAACCCATACATATGTTTCATGATCCAAGAAAGGCATTGCAGCAGGATATTTGATGATATAAATAGCATTAAGAGCCTAAAAAAGTCGATTACTGAGCAATACATCAGGTGTACTTTTTCAAAATTATGGTTTCACCTGGTTTGTACAACCAACGAAATTGCTACTCAAATTCCAAGGAGTTATTTGCAACTCTCTTTCTATATGAGATGCAGCTGCAAGAGCTATTGCTTCATCTGGAAGCTGATTCATTGCAGAAGATATACCAGTTGGGTGTGTCAACTCCTTGATTCCTAAATGTCTTAGTCGGTACAAGCCCGCTAACATACTCTCATGGGCACATACCTGCAATCAAAGAAGGTGAGATTGCACACAAATTACAGCTGCGTATTTCCATGCTCAATAAGAAACTGTTCAGCAAAAATGAAAGTACAGCCACCCCACTGCTGATGAGAATAGAAAAAAAGAACTGGTCGACATAGAACCAGCGGGCAACAGATAGTAGCAAATACACGAATTACTTAAGAACTCATTTTTTTCTAGATAGCATAACCTTGATTCAAAGTTTCCTAAAGGCTTATCTCTTTTCGTCTCACTCCAATAAAAAATATAAGCATAAAGGAAACTCACATGCTCAGGTGGCACCAGTCTCCTTAATTCCTCTTCTGAAGGAAGACGAAAGTTTGGCCTCATCGTCCAAAAAAACTGTCCATTTGGCCCTCGCTAAAAATGTTTAAGAAGGACACTTGTCAAAATAATAATGCTCATTTTTCAACAGTACAATGAATATTCGATGTTGTCAAACGTTAAAATGATCGCTTTGTATTATTAATCTCTACGAGTAATTTCATAGCGTTAATCTTGAAATTTGAAAGAACTTCAACCTGATAATCTGCACAATGCTTTAGCAATTTCCGCAGAAAAGGCTCCTTCAAATGAGAAAATTGTGCAGCTAGTTCATCGGCACGTGTTTGAGGGTACAAACCTCGCTTTTCATTGGCAAGAAACTCCCGATACACGTAAACTAACAGTCTGTTAGAAACAA
>QZGG01001510.1:0-62560 GCA_006409495.1 Sedum album | reverse complement strand
TCATCAGTCCAAATCAAGATCTGAGTCATTCTCTATTTGACATGGATATGATGCTATCAAAGAAAGCTACATGCAACTCTCATGGACAAGATTCATCATACTTTCAAGGATGGGAAGAGTATGAGAAGAATCCATATGATGAACTCAATAATCCTGCCGGAATCATACAAATGGGTCTTGCAGAAAATCAGGTAATGTTTTGTTAAACATATGTTTTCATTTCGATAATCAAAATATTTGATATTTGATGTTAAGAATGTTATGGAATTTCAAATTTACATAGAATTGTTGTTTTCCATTTCAGCTATCGTTTGATCTTCTCGAGTCATGGCTAGCTAACAATCCGGAGCCAGCGTCGTTCAAAAGAAGCGGGAAGTCAATCTTTAGGGAACTTGCACTCTTCCAAGATTATCATGGCCTTCCTGAATTCAAAAGGGTATTTGATAATCCTAATATGTATTCAGTTATATCATCATGTAGTTTTTGAAACTTGGACTTATGTTATTGTTACTTATTGACAGGCATTGGCTGAATTCATGGCTGAGATCAGAGGAAACAAGGTCCATTTTGAACCTAACAAACTTGTCCTCACCGCCGGCGCAACCTCGGCGAACGAGACGCTAATTTTTTGCCTTGCTGAGAAAGGGGACGCCATCTTGATTCCAACACCTTACTATCCAGGGTAAGTGTCAACATCTTTAGTGCATGTTGTGATTGTTTATCATGTGTGCACCGACAATGAGTTTCTATGAAATTTCCTTTCTCAATATAAGCTAATAAATGATTTATTCACCCATTTTATATTATTTGATTTATAGTTTGATTTTGTGGACAGTTTTGATAGAGACCTGAAGTGGAGGACCGGAGTTGAAATTGTACCAATTCATTGCACAAGCTCTAATGATTTCCAAATCACTCAATCAGCCCTGGAAGAAGCTTATTTTGAGGCCAAGACCCGAAACCTTAGAGTTAAGGGAGTCCTTGTCACAAATCCATCAAACCCTTTGGGCACCACCTTAAGGAGATCCGAGCTTGACTCGGTACTAAACTTCATTTCTTCCAAGGATATTCATCTAATCAGTGATGAGATTTATTCCGGAACAGTTTTTGACTCACCTGATTTTGTGAGTATCATGGAAGTATTGAAGGATAGGAACTTGGAGGGGTCGGATACCTCAAACCGGGTCCATGTTGTGTATAGCCTTTCCAAGGATTTGGGTCTTCCAGGGTTCCGAATTGGAGCTATTTATTCAAATGATAGTATGGTGGTTGGTGCAGCTACAAAAATGTCTAGCTTTGGTCTGATATCATCTCAAACACAATACTTACTATCAGCTTGTTGTCTGATAAGAAATTTACATCCAACTACTTAACTGAAAATCGAAAGAGGCTTCAACAGCGTCACAACATGCTCGTTGCTGGCCTAGAGAATGCCGGCATTGGTTGCTTGAAAAGCAACTCCAGCCTTTTTTGTTGGGTGGACATGAGACATTTACTCTCTACAAAGACATTCGCAGCTGAGATGGACTTATGGAAGAAAATATTATTTCAAGTCGGATTAAACGTCTCACCCGGAGCTTCTTGCCATTGCCAAGAACCCGGTTGGTTTCGCATGTGCTTTGCTAACATGTCCAAAGAAACACTAGATCTCGCCATGGATAGGTTAGAGACTTTTGTCAACTCATATAACAGAGTTAAAACGAGTTACAAGAATTCAAGAATAATGTCAAGATCAAGAACCGCTTCTCTCACTAAATGGGTTTCTCATTTCTCTTTCGATGAGCATGTAGCTCATGAAGAAAGGTAAATTGGACTGTTTCGCCGTGTACATCCAGACGATTTACATCGGTGTGTAGTTTCATTTTTTCCCATTAGGGTTTGATCATGCATGAACGTTTGTTTGTGCATGCTTCTTGTAAACCAACTCTGTTTTTTCAAGAGCTTTTTACACACTCCATCCGCTTCTCGGTTTGGTAGTTCTTGTATCGCTGTTGTAAATCTCTCTTGAAAATTTTCGAGTGTGCTCTTACGTTTTGAAATATATTCGGTGATTTTTGCTCGTTGTAAACTTATCGTACGAGAATACAAATTGTTTTTAATTAATTAGGTGTCTGTCTTTGCAAAAACACAGACGATTGAATTATATATCACTATCTTACGACTATTTATCAATCCTCTTTGAACTTTCCCCAATTTTCAATATACAGTGCACATTTGCTGTAACCCATTTTTTTTATTTCGAGTGCAAATTTTAATCAACTAGGGTTTAAAATGCTTGCATGTTGGGATCATGGTGATCGAGTCTTTATCTTCTTCTTTTCGGAGTTTGGAAAAAGGCAGGCATGCCAGATCATTCAAGTCGGATCATGGTGATATCTTTAGGTTTTGCTTGATCACAAATGCAATGACAAACCTTAGCAATAATCACTTATCACAAACAAGACAGCGTTTGTTTTTTGTGTAGATTGTTGTCGAGCTTTTCTTTAAATCTTAATGCGTGTAACTATATCATGTGCGTAGTTGTTCACCTACAAATGTTGTCCATAATATGTATAACTTGATGACGATATTAAGTCCTTTACAGATAGATTTTTTGTTTTTGTCAGCATATGATAAAATACTAATTATTGATCTATTCTTTATTATTAATTATTTTCAAAAAGTAAGTCTTTTCAAGCGAACTATTTATTTATCTCTAAATTCGCTGGCGAACGTATTTGACCGATCTTGTTCACGAATCACGAGCCGATAGATGTGAATTTGATTCACATCCCAACCTAAATTTCGAGGTACAATTGAAGTCAACAAACTATGAATGCAATATGTGAGAGTGAAACCAATATGGTGGTCATGTGGGATTCACATGAAGGGGAGGCGGCAATGCACATGGACTGAAGGGAACATAGAACATCTGCATCACATTAACAAAATGTTACATTCGAACACTGCTAATGGTAGGGCGACTTCTCTAGTCAAGTTTTCCAATTGCTCATCTTCATTTTGATGAACAAGTTATGACACGAAAGACAGACTGGAACATGCTTGATCAACTTGGACAAACTAGCAATCAATGCATGCTTCTCAACTAAGTCGGTCTAGTTGACATTTAAATTGTTAGTACATGTTTCACGTTGCATGTTACATGTGCTTCTGCCTTTCGATTTTCAGTCAACAATTTAATTATTTTTGTCGCTCTGGTCTATATTTTCTCAATCATATGATCAAGATAGAGTAAAATTCAAAAAATACATGTAAATAAATGTAGGACTGCGAGACACGATTTTTACCGTTGATTACTAATAATTCAATGGATGATATTTAATTCAAAATAAACCGTCAAACTCAACCGATAGAGTTTTTGTAAATACAATCGTTCATTTAATAAAAATTAACTCTAATCTAACCATCGAATTATCAAAATCAAACGTTAAAATTAAGTCATTTATTATCACAAAAATATAATTTTTTTAATCTTAACCCGATCAAAATATTATAAAATTTAGATAATATTATGAAAATAATATGAAAATGTAAAAAAGGGATTTTTGAAAACAATCTACAGCCAAACACTCTCTAACCAGGATTATTTACATCCCGGATTAAACTTATCCTCGTTTAGGGATAAGCTCCGTACCATCGTCACTCACTCCCCTCCATCTTACTCTCTCTGTTTCTCTCTCTTCTGTCTCTGCATCTCCATCCATTTCCCAACTCTCTTTCCTTCCCAAAGATCGGTGCTTTTTAGCACTAAACTTCTGGAACAGACTAAAATGCGCCTTCTTCTTTTCCAACAACAATCCAGCTATCTGTAATCAATCCATCTACGTAAAAAGATTCAATCTTTAAGATGCAGCAGTTGAACTTGAATCAGGAGTTGCTGGTTTAATGGAGTTTGTGACAAAGCTCAAGTCGAATAAATCAGTCAAAGATGCTAAAGTAAGTGATGCAATGCTGCTGAGTGGTGTTGTGGATGCTGATCAGCTCAGATCTGGGTCGCTGGTGTATGAAGATGATAAGAACATGCTCAGCTTCTCATCTGAGAATAGGGCTCAAAACGCTGCGTTTCAGCTCTGTTATCCTCAGTCTTTGTACTCCAGAAGTTCAGGTCAGTTGCTCTTAGGACATTTTTGTAAACCACTAAACCTTTGCTGAAATCATTGATTGTTTTTTGGTTTTTGAGATTGGATTGGTTTGGATTGGAATGGGATGTGGCCATGTGGGTAGGGTTTTAATTTGTGTTTGATTGATGGGGGTTGATAAAAATCTGATCTTTGGAAGGTTCATTTCTTGCCCAATTGACACTTTTGGATATGTTTTGGGTTTCAATTGAACTGTCATTCTTTTTGGGGTAAAATTGATAAGGTTGGATTTCTGTTTATGGCTGAGTTTTTATGACATGGTTTTGTTGCAGGTGATTTTGGTGCAGCTGGTACCTTAAATTCTACAAACATGCATGTCCCATTTTCTGGTGCAAGGCAGCTATTTACTCAAACACAGTGGTTTGAGCTGGAGCAGCAAGCATTGATTTACAAATACATAGCTGCAAACGTATCAGTTCCGTCTAATTTGATCCTTCCGATCAAGAAGTCCTTCAATCCATGGGGATTGTCTGCTAATGGGTCTTTGTCCTCTAGCTCAAGTAAGCTCCTTTGTTCAACTGCTTTATATTTTTGTATTAAACTGGATCTAATCTTTAGCTTAAAGATACGAATATTGCCCATGTGCGAGTAGTGATTTTGCTTGTATTAGTTTATTACATGTGTAACAAGATCTTTATTGTTATATTGTTCTCTTCGTCATAGGCCTTACAATATATGAACTGGTGTTGTGGAAAATATTGCCTTTATTTTGATACCAACTTTTATTTTGTAGTTGGGTGGGGGCCTTTCCATCTCGGCTTTCCTGGCAGCACGGATCCTGAGCCAGGGAGGTGTCGCAGAACAGATGGAAAAAATGGCGCTGCGCAAAAGATGCAGTGCACGGTCATAAGTACTGTGATAAGCATCTAAACAGAGGCCGTCATCGTTCAAGAAAGCCTGTGGAAGGTCAGAAACCTGACCAATCTGTCACTCGTGGGACTACTTTTGCCAGAGCGGTGCCGATGGCTTCGTCACTGTCCAAAGCCTCGGTAGTAGTACCTAGTGACAGTTGTGCCAATGCCAATGGGCTGCACTCGAATGTCAATCCATCTACGAACTCGGTGGCGAAAAGGTAATCAATAACACTCTTCTCGTTCGAGTTTGTTAGTGAATACCGACCAGGGCATGAACATCCCTTTGAAGCGAAATTTACTTGCAATTTTTCGTGTTTTCTCAGGACACTAGATCTTCAAGGTATATCAGTGTTGTCACCTAATATCAGCTCGAGTTATAAAGAAGCTTCATTTGCTATCCCGAAACCTAAAGATCCATTTGAAGAATCATATCAATCCGAGTTTGGATTCGTCTCATCAGACTACCTTCAAAATCCTTGCAAGAACTACAAAAATTCTTTCATGAACTTCAGTGATAACGAATCCCAAGACCAGCATCAACTGAGGCAATTCATGAAAGACTGGCCTAAAGAGCAGTCAGAACACTCAAACATCTCGTGGCAGGAAGAGAATATGAAACCTGACTGGACTAAACTCTCAATGTCCATCTCTATGGTTTCCTCCGGCTTCTCATCATCTGCCTCTTCTCCAACGCACGATCGGCTTGTATTGTCTCCACTAAGACTAGGCCGTGAATTTCATCAAAATGAAATGGGATTGGATTCAGTTACTAACGAGTTCACCATGTCATCCTATTCACCATGGGGAAGTTCAGCAGGAGGTCCACTAGGTGAAGTGCTCAAGACAAGCTCAAATAAACGAGTTCTTAACGAGAAGAACCCTCCAGCTCTTAACTTAATGACCAAAGGATGGGACAGCTCCAAAGCTCAGTTTGAACCTTCTCCTACTGGGGTACTTTTTAAGTCTACATTTGGTTCAGTATCGAACAGCAGTTCAGGAAGCAGCCCCAGAACTAGCGATGTTGGAAGCCTTGGTAACCATGCTCCTGGTTCTAGTCTGATGAACTCACACCCATTCGCATGAAACAGCCATCCTGAACGGAAAAGAATTAACCGCTGCCAGTTCATTCCATGCCAGCTTTCTTCATCTTTTATCAGCCTGTTGTTGTTGTTTTGTATCTTTAAATTAACAATGTAACTTTTCAGACGACTCTAAGAAATTTCATGCATGGCCTTGTTTTCCTATCCTCAATTCACAATGTCAGTTTGCTCTTAAAACACAAGCGTAAGCGGATACATCGAAAATCGTGTAAACGTCTATATACATCTGACAAAGAAGCTAAAAACTAAGCATATTCAATAGCTC
Organism: Sedum album; assembly: GCA_006409495.1. Classification (NCBI taxonomy): domain Eukaryota; kingdom Viridiplantae; phylum Streptophyta; class Magnoliopsida; order Saxifragales; family Crassulaceae; genus Sedum; species Sedum album. The sequence goes on along the minus strand of QZGG01001510.1, from coordinate 56,202 downwards.
TAGATGGAACAAAGAGCCAAGGACCATTGAGTAGATGCAAGCACAAAGAAATGCATATTGTTGCGACAACAGATGTCTTTGTAGATACATACCTGACAACCTCAACACCTCTGTCGATGACTTCCACATGGATAATATCTATGCTCTTCTTTAAAGCCTCGTACAGCCTCTCTAACATTAGAGTTAAAAATGATCTCACTGTTTCAAATGTGACTCTTCCTGTAACATCAAGAACGAATCTTCGATTGCTAGGGATGGCTAATGTAGACGATACTTTACTAATCCACCCTTTTTGAGTCTTGCTACTCTCGTCGAATGATTTTCTTCTCTTGAGCGCTGTTGATATGACTTCTAACCCATTTAGCACTTGCTTTGGGCTATTAGTGAAAAAACTAGAACCACGGTTTTCATGTGAATCTGAATCAGTTAAAACTTCATGAGATGTCTTTATGAAAGTCTCAACCGCTCCATTGCAGACTTGAACTAACATTTCTTTCACTTTCCCTTCATGTTTAGGATTTGTCAGCCCTGCTAACATTTCATCATACGTGTTGATATGCATCGTCTTCTCTAAGTACACCGTGACTGCCGTGCTAATGAGCATTTGTATACATTCACCAATCACCTCTTTTCCCCGGTCGCTACAGACAACAGGAACCCACCATGGATTATCAGACGCATCCTCCTTGCTCGATACATTAACCTCATTGCTCGCATAAAACCCCATCACTAAATTCCTCGCAAAACTTCCCACCACGACGGAAACAAAGCCAGACCCGGCTTGACTAAACATCCTATCCATAACCTGATCTACAAAACTCGAGTCACTCGATCCTCCAATGTCTTTCTCCCCACCTTTTTCATCCCGATATCCTCGCAAAATTCCAACCATTAACGCACCAGTAAATTTACTAACAACCCCTGAAAACTCATTAGAGCTCACAATCTTAGTAACCTGCCTGAAACTCTTCGGAACTTCATCACTCTCAGACTGCAGATACTCCTTCAAATCCCTTGACAAAATCCCAACCGCCTCAGCAGAATCAGACACTGCTTCAGCAACAGAAACCAAAGCTCCTAAAATCCGGACCAATTTCTGTCTCTTCCTCGCCACAGCTGGAGACTGATAGATCCTGTATACACCATAGCTTGAAAACCCTAAAGCCGCCATTACAACAACATTTCCTCTTCCTTAAAGAGTAATCCAGCCCTTTACTCACCAATCCAAACTCCATCGTAATCAAATATAAAACCTAAACAAGACTCGAACTTTCCAACTGCTCAATCTTCCCAACTGCTGCTGCACTAATCAACCCTAACCAAAATTCAATCAAACTGACAAAACAATCAAATTCTAAACCCTAATCAACATTTGAAGACACAAACTTGTCAACAGGTCTGCCCTAAACCAAACCCTAATCTCCCAAAACAATGAAATCTAACGAAACCATAAAATCGAAATGAACAGACCCAATTCGTCCAAAGGTTGAAACTTTTCCTCAAAGGGTCATAGAAACTGGATTTAGGGATTGGATAAATGCGATGACGACACGGCAAGGAGACTGGATATTATGGCAATGGATAGGTTGTCTTGATCGAGTGCTTCAGTTTTTGCGGCTTCTCGATTTGGGTAATCAAGGGTTCAGATTGGATAGGAACAATGCATGGGAAACAGAGCTTGATGTCGCGTGGCGGGTAGGGTTGGAAGTCTCGTGATGAGATGATGATGGTACTAAATTTAGCGGATAAGGTCGTTGGACTTGTCGCTCTGTTTCTGCTTGCAAACTCATTCAAGACATTATCCGTGAAGTAACTTCAACAAAACGGCACCGTTCGGTTATCAAGTAAAAAAACGACGCAGTTCGACCTTCAGTCTTTTTCTTCTTCACTTCTTCCGATCTAGACAGCTCCGAACTGTTATCGTCTAATCCTATCTCGGCAATGCTTCTAAAACTCCGACCATGGATTTCCCGACCTGTGTTTCCGACACCCATTTCAACCTCAACCAAAAGGTCCAACCTTTTCACCTAACTCTTCAGCCAAAAATGTCCACTTCGGCAGCATCACAAAACCCTAATCAGATAAAAACATCAAAATCAAACGAGTCAAACTTGATAAAAAAGTTCTTGTTCATCCCGCCGGGAGTGGAAGCAGAAGAGGTGACAGAGAAGATGGTGTTGCCAGGTTCAAACATAGTGATAGGGCCGTACGCGGGTCATGCACAGATTAAGGAGATTGAGTTTGTGAAGAGTAGTAATAGGGCTAAGGATTGTCCGAAAGATGAGCGGCCGGAGTTTGCGATTTTGGGTCGGTCGAATGTTGGGAAAAGCTCGTTGATTAATACTCTTGTTAAGAGGAAGGAGGTGGCTCTTACTTCTAAGAAACCTGGTCTGTTTTTAGGAATTAGGGGTTTAGGATTTGATTTACACTCCTGTTTTTCGATTTTTTAGATTGGGATTGTGATTTTTGTGTGTTTTTGCAGGGAAGACGCAGCTTATTAATCATTTTTTGGTGAACAAGAGTTGGTATTTTGTGGACTTGCCAGGTTACGGGTGAGCTTCTTGTTAGTTTACTAGTTTGAAGATTTTATTGTTTTCTGAATCGGAACCCAGGCTGGTTCTGCTTGTGTGGTCTAATGTGGCGATTTTTGGATGCTCTTCTTGGTTTTTTCTTTCAGTTGTTTGTTGTCTTTAAGCATTCTTCTGATTCTTAATCATATTTAAAAGTTAAAGGTCGATGAAAATTTTTGTGAATTTTAGATGTGAAGCGTTAGAGACATGTGTTGATTTTGTTGTGTATTGTCTTGTTTAGAAGCTTCGTGTTGGATTGAAGTACAAAGGTGTCTTGACTTGGTTACAGTTTTTTCTGTCAGTTTGAATTTTTGTGGCTCTACATGGTGCAATTGGTGATACATTTTCATTGCTCAGATCATTTAAGCTTATTAAATCTGCATGCAACAGTCTACTGCATTACTTTTCCAAGTTTGTCTGAAAAACCTGAACAATCTCTAAGAATGTGACTGGCTTGTCTTTAAATTTTGAACTTGTAAGTTTGAGTTGGACTTGGGAAAATAGACGTATGATTAACTCGTTTTCTGAACTGCGCTGTTCGAAATACTTATGCTCGAATTATTCCTGTTTCAGGTTTGCAACGGCCTCAGAATCGGACAGAATGGACTGGTCTGCGTTCACGAAAGGGTATTTTCTAAATAGAGAAACATTAGTTGCTGTGTTATTACTAATTGACGCCACCATTCCACCAAAAAGGATCGATATTGACTGTGCCAATTGGCTCGGAAGAAACAATGTAAGTATGCACTACCTCTCCAATCCATCTCTCACCTCTGGATCATTTCTATGAAGAAAATTAATTTCTTTTAATTTTTTTTGGATATGATCAGATTCCAATGACAATTGTCTTCACCAAGTGCGACAAAATGAAGGGTAAAGGCAAAAAACCTGAAGAGACGATAGGAGCATTTCAAGATTTCATGAAAGAAAATTACAAGCAGCACCCTCCGTGGATCATGACCAGCAGCGTCTCTGGTTTGGGTCGAGATGAGCTTCTTTTGCACATGTCTCAGCTAAGAAATTATTGGGATCAGTAGCAAGCACTGTAAAACTTCAGTACATTTTTGAAACTTCCTCATCAGATACATGTATTAAGTGATTTACTATATCTTTAGGAAAAGTGTCAATAGGACCAAGAAAATGTGCAACAAATCTGTTTCAAAATATTCCATCTTTATAAAATATTGTAAATTTAGAATGTCATTGTCACAAAATCTCCAAAAGAAGAAGTGAATTACAATGTTCAGGCTTTTTCAGACGAATTTTTATTACGAAATGACTACAACTAAATTATCTTATGCATTGAATATATTGACGCGTCTTCATTCTATCTTTACAACGCATAAAAATAGCAAATTTCTTACCATTGAAGTACAAAAAACAAAAAATCTTCACATTTTTGTCATCCAAAAATCTCATCAAATCCTCATCATCAACGTTCCATTTGTCTTATAAATCTCAAAAAACCTCGTACAAAAGTAGACAACACCCAACTAACCGATCAGCCAACATGAGTTACCCTCCACCAAACGGCGGTATGATTATTTGTTACATGTAATTTCATCATCTATTTCAATAAAACTATTTACACTGAATGTTCTCTATTTCATATAGATAATAAAGGACAAGAACCAATGGCATATCCATACCCAGCACCAGGACAACAACCTCCTTACCCACCCCAAGGATACCCACCTCAAGGCTACCCGCCGCCCGGTCAACCGATTTACGGAAATCCTCCTGCACCCAATGTGGTAAATGTTCAGCAGCAGCCTCAGCAGAGTGACAACTCTGGTATGGCTACAGGATGGTAAGTGTGTGTATTTTTAAACTCAACATTTTTGTATATATATTATGTTATGACTTGAATGTTTTGTCTATATATTTTTGTTTTGTTAATGTTTTATTGTTGTTTAATGTATTTAGCTTGGCGGGTTTGTGTTGCTGTTGTGCCCTTGAGTTGTGGTGCTGCGACATTTGCTTCTAAAAAACACATAGATGGAGAAATAGCTGTGTGCTTTAAATTCTAATGCAATGTCAAAACGTGTTATTTCAACATTTAAATCTCAGTTCCAAAATGATGACTTCTTCTCAAACAAATCTGCTTAACAAATCTGGACGTCAAGATTTATTCCATAAATTCACAAAAGCATTCTTCTTCAAAAAAATCATTTTTTCTTTTACTATAAAAAGTTGGGACGTAATTCCAATTGCAGTAAGAATTTCAATTACAATGTACATAAAATCGACTACAACATATATAGAAAAACGCGTATTTCAATTAATGTAACCGCGTAGTCACCATTATTCAAATTCACTTATTTTTTTCATCTCAAAAATCTCATTTAAAACCCATCAAACTTTTCATGCTATAAATCAGACAACCTCGTACTCATATTCAGACATTGTCGTACAAGGTGCATTCTCAAAGAGACAAGTGAAGATGAGTTACCCACCACCTCCTCCACAAGGCCGTAATGAACCTTACCTTACTCATCTTCATATGATCATGTTGAATATGTTGTTGTTTTTGTGTCTGGTGGTTTAATTTTGTTTGATTCATGTAGAGTATCCACCACCGGGATACCCGGTTCAGGGCTACCCGTCTGCTCAACCGGTTTATGGTGCTCCTCTTCCTCCTCCTACTACTACGGTGTACGTTCAGAATCCTCCTCCACAAAACAACTCCAGCGTGACAGAAGGATTGTATGTTTTTCATGTTTTGTAAAAGACTGTTTTCTTTTCGGATTTAGGGTCGAACTGTGTTTTTATTATTGTTTTTTGTGATTCAGCTTAGCAGGGCTCTGTTGTTGCTTTGCCTGCGAGCTGTGCTGCTGCGACATTTGCTTTTAGAAGATGGAGATGGAAGAATGCTTGTTGTTTCTTAACCATTCAATGCTGCATTGTCATCAGTCTGAACATTTGGTGATATAGAGTGTGTAATATATCAGTAGAGATTACTTACATTAAGATATTGGATATGAAAACGTCTTTTATTGATAGAGAGTTGAAAAGAAAATGAGAGTTGAATTTTATCACAAACTATCAAGATTTATTGAGAGTAAAACACACATCAAATAGAGCTTAAATTAAGCATCACTACTACAATGCAGAGTAGTGGAGGCCGTTGGTTGTTTGCTATCATAATTTGAGTTCCGATACGAAGAGGAGAGATTCTAATTAGGCACTTTGGGAAGGTCCTTCTTCGGCTTTCGGAGGGCCTTTCAACTTGAAGTTGTCAGCATATGCTTTTGGCTGCAAGGACAAGGAGATACTTTAAGTAGATTAAACATAACAACATGGATTTTTTTACAAAAACCAGATTCAACAGAGACAAAAAAAATAGAAAACAGTCAGTCAAGGATTGGGAGATAACACGGGAAAAACGATAAACCAGACGAGCAATTTGTGATAAAAGAAGAATAGTACCGACTTTTAATATAGGGGTATGCCTCTTCTTGACCTGCAATATAATGGAATGGTAATTATTTTAAGTTTGGTTCTAAAAGACTGACTATGTGGAGCTAATTCATGGAACACGGTGTGAGGTATACGTAGACTACTAACTAAAAGAAAAGAAAAAAATCTAGCAAGGCATACCACGTAGTTCCAGCCATGTTTTTCTGCAAATGCTTTTGCAGCTTCTTCACTATCAAATGATAAAGCAGCATCACCCACATTGGCATACGGATCACCTGTGGATGTCCATCCCATCAAAGGATTTTCCCACCTGTAAATTTAATGAGTAAATGTCTCCTTTTCTTCCGTAATAAATAAACCAAATGATGATTAGTGGTAGTAAGATATCGAATTGTTTCAGACTTGCTTGTAAACTAAATGACTGATCAAAAGTCTTCGGCTGAGAGATGCCACACCATCTACACTACCACTGTTGATCTATGATGAACAAATGCAACAACCAACACCAAACAATCACCTCCAAGCAACAATCAAGGCGCGAAAAAAACAATTGAGCAACACCAAACTCATTAAAATGAGTTCCTTACAAAAGCGAAATTGCACAAAGCACCATGGCAAGAATCACCACATCATCAAAGAATGAACGCATTAAAATTTTATAGCAAGCCTGCAAATGACCTCTCAAAAAACCAACAACATAACAGAAAACATCCTCAAACTAAATAACCGAATAACAGTCCTTACTTTTGAGTTGACACAAAATTGATCTTCCACTTTCCAAGTTTTCCCGACCCTTGCTGTGTCGCAGTTCTTGCAGGCGAGTATATAATAACCTATTAAAATGAACTCATTCAACACATTGTATAAGTATAATTGCTTCAACAAAACATTCAAAAGTTATAGGATGTAACTTTTACTATCAGTTCTTAAACTAAATGTTCAAAAATCTAATTCTACCAAGAAATTATCATTCCCAAACACAAGATTAGAAAACCCAATTCAATCAAATTTCCCAAATCGCATATCTCATAGTAAAAATCGTACCTTTCTGCGAAGATGTTCTTCGGGAATCCCGGAGACCATCCCAATCTCTCCTGGCTGAAACTTCTCCACAAGAGCATCGGTCGAGAAAGGTCGGAGAAGAGAACTCAAATTTCTAGCTGGGCGTGATCAACCTCGAATCAAATTCGCCATTTTCAATCTACTATCGATCGATCGATGGATTTGGATGAAACAAATTGCTCGGAATTCTCTAGAAAATTCCTAATTTTAGGGACGAGAAATTTATAAAAAAATTACACATTGAGGATTATAGTTTTTATTAATTACATATGCATCCCTTAGATTACACCTATATTTTAACCTATCTCCGTTCTTTATGAAAATCTTCAAAACATGTAAAATCATAATAAGAATAATGAAAATTTAGACATAAAAAACTTGGAGTTTCACAGTGAGAAAAGAAGCTATGGTACACTTGAGAAAGCATGTGCAAGATAACACAACCTATCCGCACTCAGAATGGGAAACAATAATTCCGGCATTGGCACGACACAAGCAGAGCAGGTGTTTGTATTGTATTTTGAGAAAAACTCGAGCAGAAAGTTTAATAAGCACAATGTTGCAGGATTAATTTTTGGATTTAGAATGCTTCACTAGCCAGTCGATGACAGAGTCAATGTTGGTTGAGTTTTTGCAAGATATCATGTAGCAGCAGACTTCCCTGTCCGTGATCGATTTGAGATCCCTACACATAATTTTAAAGAAATTAAACAATATGTCCTTAGGTGTTGATAGTATAAAGCTTATTATGTGTTGTGTTGGAGAAACTTACATTTGGTCTACGAGAGATTCCTTGGACAAAGATCCAGGTTTGTCGATCTTGTTTCCAAGAACCAGTAACGGAATACCATTCAGCGCAGGCTTGTTCAACAGATCATGGAGTTCACTTTTGGAAATATTCAGGTTGTCAGAATCAGCTGCGTCAACTACATATCTGCGAATGATGTTCGGATTAAACATTTAAACAATTGCGCCAACATAAATGAAATAAAAATATGAGCATCCTTCAGTAAGCTAAATCCTTACACGATAGCAGAGACACCACGACAATATCGCTCCCACATACTGCGGAATCTAGGTTGGCCTCCGAGATCCCAAAGCTTTATTGTAACGTTTCCTTTTGTTACCTTCCTCATGTTAAATCCCACCTGATGGCCAAGTATCCTCTTTCATTAGAACTATCAACACTAAATCTACATTTACTGGTAACTTAAACAGTGTTTATAAATCACTAACCGTAGGAATCATATCTTCACTGTATCCACCAGTCTGATACAAGAACATGTGAAAGTTACCATAGTAGCCCAAGCAATTAGTAGATAATAGTAACAATAAGTATTTTTGAGTTGACTTGACTTACAGCAACAACATTGACTAATGAAGTCTTGCCAGCATTCTGAAGACCAATTAGAGATAATTCCATTTCTTGCTTAAAAAGCAGGCTGGCCAACACAGTATAACATCCAATGAGGTAGATAACTTAGGAATGAAGAAAATTTTGGTCCATACACAACCAAAAAATTAAAAAATAGCCACGCAGCGACATAATATGAAAGAGAGTCAAGTGCGCAAGTATAACATCACAGAGGAGTTAGATGTGGATAATGAACACTAAGAGGCGTTTTTGTTCAAGCGACTTGATAATTTATTACTTATAATGATATAAAGGTCAAACAGCACACGAGTACACCAGACTGTACGGCGTACGTTATATCAACGAATCTAAGGTGAAACAAATTTGAGAAACAAACAAATCTTAATACAAAAACTATTTTTATTGATAATTTAACTAAACGATTTAACAGAATAGACAGATGCATCCGTGATAACAATGAAACAATCTTAGCTTTCTACTCTCGTCAACAATTTTTAACAACATCCAGTACATCCATGAGTACAAACGAATACATAACTGCGACATTGCACCCGCAACACAAGTGCAACTTTCTTCAGCAACAAAAGATTCAAAACATTGTTCCACCAAATTTCATCAGTAAAAAAGCTCTTATAATGTATTGGTCAATTCCAAAATATCCAACAAACCACACAACCACATACTATGAAATTAAACCTAATCCAAACAATGAATGTATCATTGTACCTGGTCTGTCTACCATGTTTCCACACAGTATCAATCAATCATAAAAAAAGACTAAGATGTGATCGATCAACAGAACCTAAACAGCTAAAAAATTGAAAGTTTTAGGGTTTCTTCACCTTCGGAGCCAATTGAGAAGAGCCTCCCACAGCCCCATCGCTAGACGATCAAATCAGACAGAGAACCGGAGATCTGATCCGACGGAGAGAAAACAAAAAACCCTAATAATTTCCACCGGAGATATCTCCGAACAGCAGCAATTTAAACCTCTGCGCAAAAATTAATACGTATATTAGTCGGATTCGGATTTGTGTAATTGATTCGTGAGATGTCGTTGACCGTTGGATTTTGTTGGAGTGGAAAGAAGGACACGTGGACGGTGGAGATTGATTGTACAGGCTTGACAGATTTGGACCAAACGTGAGTTGATGTAGAGTTGGAGATACGCTGGCGGACGGCGCAACTTGAAGTTAATTTGACTTTTTAAGTCAACTTTTACGTTGTCCTTCACATGACTTCGTTACCATAAATTGGCCTTTAGTTGTTAGACGACGTAGTTTTAATCATTCACTTGCATCAAATATTCAAATCCAACACTTGCCTTTTATGGACACTAAGAACATTAGGAGCATTCAAGTGATATAGATTTTCGATCAGTGAGGTTGCAAGGCATTACTTCCGCAAGCAATCTTTACCTCGGCGAAAAGTGATTCCTGTGGCTTCAGGCCGATATCCCTCATCTTATATAATAACTTCATAGCCTCAACATGCTGTCCGTTATGTAAGTAGCCAACAATCATCGAGTTCCAACAGGCTACATTCCTTCCATCTTGTAACAACTCAAACATTCTTCTCGCTTCTGACAATAACCCACGTTTTGAGTACATGTCTACAAGGCCACATTGAATGAAATAGTTAGAAATAGTACCCAACTTAATGACACTAGCGTGGACTTGCTTTCCACACCATCTTGTGAGGCAAGCGCTGCCACAAGCTCTGAGAACACTGGAGTATGTAAAATGGTTTATCTTCACTCCTTCACAACTCATTTTAGTAAACATGTCAATAGCATCGTCGAAATCCCCTTCATTACATTTGTTCACTATCTGTGCTGTCCAGGTAACTGTATCGCGACAAGGCAGTTGATCAAAAACAGAATCAGCTTCTTCCACGCACTGGCATTTTCCGTAGAAATTTATCAACAAACTACCGATACACGAATCGCTAGCATAACCTTGTTTAATCAGCAAACAATGCACTTGTGTCCCAAGCTCTATATCTTTTGTATGCAAACAAGCCTTAAGCACACAGTCAATTATCCACATCGGAAAATCACCCTCCCCAATTAAACCTCGCTTTACCATCGCGATAAACGCATTCAACGCTTCCTCATACTCACCCTCATCAAAACTTGAAGCGATCATTACAGCATATGAACTCAAATTCCTAGTAGGCATTTCATCAAACACTTGGCGTGCCACCTCAACAAACCCACACTCCACATTCATAAGCAACAAACGATTCAACAACAATACGGGCGGTCTAATCCTACTCTTCCTTATATGTTCCAGCAATGCTTGAGCTCCAACCAAATCACCACTCCCCGTGCACTCCTCAACCAGCTCGCTATACACATCAACTCCAATCTGCAGTCGCAATGCATCCATCAATCGCAATACGTCCGGCACATTCGTGGACCCAACTTTACTCAGTTTTTGCTTTCTGGGTCTGATTGATTTACCGATTTGGCGCGTTCGGAATGGCTTTTCTTGCACTCGAAGCGACCGATTAGGGTTAGGTTGGAGACGGATTAACAACGGACGAGCAGTCGGTTGAATTGATTTGGCGGAAAGATTGCGGCTGAGATGAGCGAGTGATGAAGCGTTGGAGTTAAATGTGAGGGATTTGGAGTCCATTTTTGCGATGGTTGAAGAAATCGAGAAGCTACAGACGTACGAGGAAAACGCGGCTCTGAAGTCTGAGAGCGGTTTTTCGTTACTGAGGCTTGATGAAATTGGACCGTATCGTGAGGGTTAAAATTGTTGACGCCGACGGGTCAATTTGGTTTGAATTAATTACGACTACATTAGTTCAAAACGACGTTGCATTTGAAACTGAATATTATTTAGGATAATATATCTCATCAAAATAATGAAAATTTGAGTAAAACCAGTAGCATTATTATTCACAATCATCAGTGTCTCAGCTGCAATTACAGGCCAACACTTTCACTTCCTCTAATCTTTTGTACAAAATAGCAGTTTGCCATATGCTGCTGACGATCTATTTTGATAATGAAAACATAAATATTCGGACATGCAAAATACAAGGAAACAAGAAATTTCCTATCCTCAAAATCTAACCCATTACCAGGCTCGAGGCACGAAACGAGCATCAGTTGTTCAGGAATGAAACGGCTGTCAGGATGCCATCAAGTACCCTTTTTCCTCCAAGTAGGATATAACCGTGCTAGCCAACATGTCAGGGGATGTGCAATTGCCACCTCTCTGCGTCAAGACTATCTGCATCGGTCACCAAGTGATGTTTTAGATATTTTCAAATTTGTTTACTATGCTTTTGGAAACATATGCATTTACCTCGCTGTTTAGAGGAGCCTCGTATGGATCATCAATTCCTGTAAAACCTGTGATGCAAAAATAAATAATTTATGACATAAAATTAAACTACCATATGATGAGGAAATATTCTGATGCCTAAGAAGATTAGGCCACATTCCCGATAATGTGCTAGGAAAATGGTTCTTTAGTTTCTGAAAATTGTAAATAGCTTTTGAGTACCTTTTATCTTTCCAGCTCGAGCAAGCTTGTACAGCCCTTTTGGATCTCTTGACTCACAAACTGAAAGTGGCACATCCATGAAAACCTGCATTTTATGCAATTTTTCATTATAGAGAAAGGTCAATAAAGAAAACAAACTGAGCCATTTATGGTTGGTATGAACCTCGATGAACTCTCCCTCTTTCAGTAAGGAGCGGCAAGACTCGCGGTCCTTTCTATATGGAGATATAAGACTAGCAATGCAGATAACACCAGCATCAGCGAAGAGCTTTGCGACCTCACCTGTAAAATTAAAACACAAAAATTGAAAATTGAAAGATAAGAGCCAAACAGGACTTTAAGAGAAATGTACACTAACCCATTCTTCTGATATTTTCAGCTCGATCTTCTGCTTTGAACCCAAGATCGCTGTTAAGACCATGACGCACATTGTCACCATCCAAGATATAAGTCAGCCTTCCTCTTGCATGCAGTCCCCGTGCTAAAGCACATGCCAAGGTACTCTTCCCTGCAATATGCACACTTCACTTATCAACCCACCGAACAAATTTAAAGCTTGAACCTCAAAAGAATAAAAAAGAACAAACCTGAGCCACTTAGTCCCGTGACCCAAATCACACATCCTCTCTGACCAAGCAATTGTTCTCGATCCTCTTTCTCTACTGAACACTTGTGCCATAGAATGTTTGACGAATTCCCAACATTAGACATTCTCGGAGGACCTGCACCTATATTCAATTCATATATCCACAAACACCAAAACCACCACAAAATTCAAATTACAATGTGAAACATCTAACCCAAAATTCAAACACCAAACTCAGAAAATTACCACACAAATCTAAAACTCTAAATTTCCCTAAAAGGTGAATCTAATCAGAAATTCTATATCTCTATTACCAGAAGAACCATTGATACAATCAGTCTTCTCCTTCTGCAAAGCCTCACCACCATTCACAAACAATCTAGAACCTTCCATAGTCATAACAACAAGCTTTCTTCTCAACCTCACCGTCAAGATCCCACCTTTACTCATCCCCTGATTCAACCCCCTTCTCCTACAAACACCCAAAAACCCTAACTTTCCATCATCTCCTAAACACCAGTCGCCGGCGAGTCAAGCAAGCTCCTTTCAACTCCTGTTGCATTCAGCGACATTTTTAATGATCTGGGTCGGCGACAGATTCTCAGGAGGTGAGAGAAAAACAATGGATTGGATTGGAATTTTCTGAACGGGGATATTCAAAAAAGTGTGTGGAATTGGATTGATTTAGTGGGTATTGACAACTGTAGGGTGGAATTGGAGAGATGGGTTTTGGAGATGATGGATGGAATTGAGTTATAATGTACGGCTTTGTTCGATTGATGGATGAAGGTGAATGGAATTTTGAGCTTGATTCATCGGTTAGGAGAGAGACAAGGAGAGGTGCACAGTGGATCCCCGATTCGGTGATGCGTCGTCCTCGTCAAGTAACAAAAAAATATCCTTTAGTAGGGTTAAGTTTCAAAATGATATTAAATATTTGTGAGACGGATGGACGAAATTTAATCGTTAATTTGATTAATCTGACGATTGAGATTAAAGTTAATTTTTTTAAAATTGGCGGTGGGATTTGCGAAAAACACGGTGCGGTTAGATTTGGAGGTTTTTTTACTTTTAATCATATCCGTTGAATTGATATAAATTAACGGTTGAGATGTTGTCCTTTCGTTTTACAAAACTTTAGTTGTGCCACTAGATCTTTTCCTCCTTTAGTATTTTTTATTATATTTTTTATGGTTTTGTCTGAACTTTGATCAGTATAGTGTGTCATTTTTTAATAAGAAATATATTATTGTTTATAAATGCGAAATACTATTTTTCACATTGTAATATATTGATATTATTAATCATGTTATTGGTCTAACAATAAAAAATATTCACGTCAAAAAAATTGCGATGTACATTTGGAATGTTGGAATGTATCCAACCAACCGTGGATATTTTGTTGACTTTCTGTCAATATAACAAGTAAAATTAAACCTAGTATTGGAAAAATGAAATTAAAAAAAACCTGTGCAAGTCAATTCATGTCCACTACATGTTTGGACGTTTGGTGGTATTATCGTGTCATGTAGCTTCCACGTTTAAATCATGCATAATGTCATCCGTGGTTTTTAAGGATCAGATGGGATTTGTATGTTCTGCCAAATCCATTGGTTTGGAACACAACACCGACGATGCACAATCCGAACAGCATGGCCAACACCCAACTGGGATATTCCTACAAACATGTCTTAAGAGCCAACTTTGACATTAATGAGTGTGTTTTTGTACTTGTAAACAGCTCAAACATCACCAATCAAACTAGAACTAGAAGTCTAGAACTGCTGCTTTTCATCCAAACTACTAATCAGTTCGAACATGTTGTACTAACTCTTGTTAGAGGAGGTTATCATTGTAGGATAGTTGCCTCTTAGTTCCAGTTATTGAGGCATGGAGGTTGATTTCTCATCAATAAAGTGCAACCGGGTTGACAGTATATCTAACTCAGGTGTCTGACATTTTTTCTTCTCAGATTCTTGCAAAAAGCTTTGAAGCAAAAGTATCTCTTCCTGCAGCAAACAGCGTGGAAACAGTATCAGACACGAAAACATACTTGGAAAATGGAAATGATAATCAAAGCACGTTTATTGTCGGTTACATTGAACAAACATTTTTTGGCAAGCTCATTGATTAAGCCAATCCCAACTTGACGTCCGAGTCCTTTTCATTTAGTCGAATATCAAGCGCTGACATAAAGGCAGCAGCTGCTAGAGAAGAAGGTTTGCATCTCATCAAGTTAATCTCTACCAAAAAAAGAAACTAATTAAAACAAATCTACTGAACAATCAACAAAACCAACAGTTAGTCAACAAAATTGCGAATTTAACTAACAGTTAGTCAACAAAATTGCGAATTTAACCTGCATCATATCCATCACAAGCTGCTTAGCTTTAATTTTAACTTCAGCCGGCGTCTGATCTTCCGATTTGAACTCTGAATCTCTGCAAGAAATATGTCAATGAAGTAACTAAAATAAGCAAATGGCGTTACTAATGCCACCTTCCACTCCAACGTACCCAACACTCTTCTCGAACTCATATTTACCTAAGGGGTAGTCTGATAATAACGGGACATCTAACTCCTCCATTTTTTCCGCCACAGACAAGCATGCGACGGATAACAATCTTATCACCCAATACATCCCATTCTGTTAATGAAACTCACGATATGTAAGCACATTAAATCAAACTTTAATCCCTTTTCCATTGCATACTAGCGCACTTTTCATTCAGAGATCTGGACTCGTAAGCACGGGTACTAGAAATCAGTAAACACTTTTAAATTATTCTTTATTACTGATGAGATTAAGTGCTTACATTAACTGATCACCGCGAAGTAAACCGATCAAAACAGTACTAAACTGAAATCCAAACAATTGTCTGACCTGAAATGAAAAGAAAAACAACCTTATATCAGAAAAACACAAACACAGCAGCAACTACAACATGAATCTATTAATGAAAAAGACAGGTTCAGAACAAACAAGCAAACCTACATTTAACATCCAATTGAAAGAATCCAACCGAGCAGCCACAGCCCAATTTGAAGACTTCCCCTAGCAGAGATCAAAAAGGGCCAGAACCATACCCTAAACCCTTTAACCCCACATCATCAACTTCCATCTTTATCAACATCTCCAATACACACTCCTCATCAATTTCACTCCCAAGATTCAATCTTTCATTACCTTCCATTTGATCTCTGAAACGAGGTTTCAAACTTGAGTGATTTAGATTGTAAAAGATAGATCCTTTTGAGGAGATATGGAAAGTGATGATTTTTTTGAGGGGATCGCATCTAGAGAGTGTTAGGTACGCGGAGCTTGTTGCGGTTTTACTCGCGCAAAATTTTGTGGGAGAGGGACAGTCGGAGGATTTGAGGGTTACAGGGTTTACTTTTTTTATGGTTACAGCATATGCACCGGGGATAGGAAATAGGACGTTTCGACCTAATTGTAGAACGTTTTGATCGAGGAAGTGAGCAGCGCAGCTTGCTCTTCGAGAACGAGCAGTGCACGTCCGCTGCGGCGTTCTATCGGAGCAATTGGAAGAGAACGTTCTCTCTTCTAATTTTGGGAGTCACGTGCTAACACGTGACTCAATTAACCCTAATTTTTGGTTAATGGGTCATGATATTTCAGCCCAATAGATACATTTAAATGACTCTCTAATCTCAGTCATTGAATTTTGATCTTCTAGCTCATAATAAAGATTTGTTGGAAAATAAAAAAATTCAAAAATTCAAAAAAAATCAGATATTTTTGAAGAAACATTATATGTTATAGATCATAAACTGAAAAAACAACAAAACTCACAAGAAATTAAAACAAAGTTGCAACATAAAAAATTGAAACACAAATCAAAGTTGCAATCCGGTTTCCATAAACCAATTGTGCGCCACTAGATCATTTTGCAATTGCATGTGTAGATACGCAGATTGAAGGTTTGCCAGACGATCACCAAAAACTTGCGACTGTTGAGGCCTTTCAACGGGATCATTAATTATTGGATTACCATTTTGATCCAATGGCCCATCATATACTTGGGAAAGCATTACATGGATTATGTGGATCTTCATCATTAGAATTCTTCGAATTGATCTTCCACAAATTCCTCCTCAACAATCATGTTATGCATAATGATACAAGCTAGCATAATTGTTTTAATACACTTAATCGATGACTCAAACCTGCGTGTCGAACAATTGCCCATCGGGATTGTAGGATTCCGAAGCATCCTTTCAACATCTTTGCGGTATGATTCTTGTCTTTTTGAAAATAATTTTTCAGAATCACTTTGTGGGTTTGAAATAGTTTTGACAAAGGAAGAGTACCTCGGGTAGATTCCATCAGCCAGGTAGTAAGGGTGTCGTATGTGTTGCCATTAACTTTGTAGTCACTTGAGTGGAGAATCCTTCAAGATACGAATCAAATATGTCTGATTGGTATAAGACATTGAGATCATTTTGTGCTCCAGGTACGCCGATGAAGCTGTGCCATATCCATGTATCATACGAAGCGACTGCCTCTAAAATGATTGTTGGCCGACGACTTCGACCAGAGTATGCTCCTTGCCAAGCCGTTGGACAATTTTTCCACTCCCAGTGCATACAATCGATACTTCCAATCATACCAGGAAATCCTCTTTGTTCAGCCCTTGATAAAAGTCGATTTAAATCTGTTGAATTTGGAGATCGCAAATATTCAACTTTAAATCTTCATATTCCGGGGAAAGGAAAGAACTTCCCACTACAAAGGGATAGTCTAATTTGAGTCTTTCCCTGGTGAAATATACCACTCAAATGAAAGAACTGACCTGAACCACATCCTTTCCAATGGATAAATCGAACTACGAGCCCTACTTTTAGCTGCATTAGGCGTTGGTAGAAGATCAGAATCAGAGTGAGTGTTCTGAGGCTAAGACGGAGGAAAAGATGGAGCCGAAGTGAAATACCTAGCTGCTAGTCTGGTGTTAGGCCTTCAGTTGGTGCTTCCGGACTCGCTCAAAGAAATGCATTTGATAGATGACCTGGTATTAATAAGGAAGTTAGCATCGGGCACGAAAGACCTAGGGAAGAAAAAATCTGAGTTCCACGGTTATCTTATTGGGAAACCGTATCAAAGCTCCTTGGCAAGTCTACGATATTTTTACTATATAATAACCTAGCTAGCTTAAATGCCTTAGTAGCTCATTCTTCTTTAAATCGACCGATACCCTTTTAGTAGTGGGTTGGGCTTTGAACAAAGGGAATAAGAACTGTGTGTGGAAGCAAAGCCGAGGCAAACCTTGTTTCTTAGCCAGTTCAATCCTCACATATGAAGTGGGGGTTGCTCCCTTAGGCCGGGACTAACTATGTGGTAAGTCACTCACACTCTCCTCGAAGCAAGGCCACAGAAACTCTCAGTATTCTAGGAGCACAAAATTTCTTCATGCACTCAAGGGTAGTTGATTCGCCCATTCTTGTGATCTCAGCACATTGATCAGCACAAGAACCGTATGCAAGCATTCGTATAGCAGCTGTTATTTTTTGTTCAGGAAGGAGACCAAGCTCACCAACGGCATCAGCCCGTTGATGCCAATAGTTGTCATGATTGCAAAGTTTATTCTTAATACGATTCAATAAATTACTACTCATTCGATACCTTCGACGAAAGTCTTCTTCAGGGAAAATTGGGCGCTCCACAAAATAATCTTCTAACAAATTTTCTCCTCTAGGTCCTCTTTGCCTTTGTAGGTTTCACCTACGAGAAGAGGGCGCACCACCAGCAGTTGCAACGATAATGGCACTCGTAACAAACGAGTTAGCCCTCTCATTTGCTGCTCTCCTTCTTCATTGAGATTGTCGACTAAATTCAAATGGATCCATTACAATGAAAGTAGAAAGTGTGTATGTGTGAAAATAACTGAACTAATCATGTTATTTTATAGAATCCAAACCCTATCTTTTGCAACACCCAAAAGATAAAATCTTATCATTCAGTACACGTGGCTAGTTGTAAATGGAACAAAAATTTTAAGAAATCTTGATCAATTATTGATCAATAATGCATATACAATCCAAAAGAGTGACAATTTTTTTTTATAAAATTTTACTTTATCATGAATAGTAATAGAAAGTTCTCTCAGAGGATGTGTGGCTGCGCAAATTGTGAAAAAATACTGTGAACAGTAAATAGAAAGTTCTATCATAGGATGTTCTATGAGAGCATATAGCATTTATGGGGTGCGGATGCTCTAACAGCGCTTCTCATATAAGCGCTGTCTAAATTAAGACTTTCAAAAGCGCTTAAACCCTGAAACGCTGTTAAAAGTAGAACTTTAGACAGCGCTTATATGAATAAGCGCTGTAGTAAACTTTTGACAGCGCTTCCTCATAAAACGCTGTGTTTATTTACCTTATAACAGCGCTTATTAAATTAAGCGCTGTTAAAAGTGTATTTGTTTTTACAGCGCTTATTTACAAGCGCTGTTAAAGGCCTATTCTGTACTAGTGCTACTTGCGCAACTGTTTTCTTTTCTATACTTGCTCATACTCCCTGTGGATTCGACCCCTGCTTGCCAATACTATACTAGTAGGAGAGTCGAGACAAATTTGCAGCACTCAACGACGTGCTCGTCACTTCTCTGTCCGGCATAAGCCTTGCTTCCAACTGTCCAATCCTCCCAAGCTTCTTGGTCGGTGTGTCCATCCACCGCAACTCCGGGCATAGCATCAAAACCCATCACAACATCAAACTGTGATGGTCGCGCCTCATAGTACATCCTACGGTGTCTATATCTGATCTGGTCGCTTAGTCCTTCATAGGAGGCCACGAACTCTACAACATCCTCTGCATTGGTATCACATGAGAGCTCCATGAACGTTGCCCATCTCGTCGCACCAAATGCCGCATGCACTTCCTCGTAAATCCCCATCTCACGCAAGAAGTGTGCATCCACAAAAACCGACGGCAGCACATCACATTTACTGAGCATATCTTATTTGATATGGAAACCCAGCTTCTCAGACTGATCAACACAAATAGACGTGCTTGCACAAATATCAAAGCTCGAAACAAACAACTTGCTAGTGTGCTAGAGATTGCTTGCGCGCAAATCTAAGCCTAAATTTGTCTACCGCTGCTACGTCCACTAAAATAATCCAATTGAACTGAGATTGGAGCAGTAGGTTACCTTTGCGAAGATCTACGAATCTACAAAATTTCAAGACATTTTAAGCTCGGCGGCGGCAGTGGCGCGGCGGCGGTTCGTTGGTTTTAGGCGGCGGCGGTGGAGGTTAAGGTTTTTGTGTGTAGAGAGATAAGTAGAAAATGAATTGGAACACAAAATTACATGGCCCAAAACTATTTATAGTGGAAAATGACAAGAAAGGCCCACATACATACATGGCCCAAAACTAATTTGGGCCTAAACTAAAACTAAACTAAAACTAAATTAAACCAAACTAAACTAAACACACACATGACAAGAAAATAAACTAAGTTAAGGGTAACGGGGTACCTCTCGACGAGTGCTTTGTTTAACGCCATTAGCTAGACTCATCTTCGCAGACTATGGCGCATGGATATCCTCCCCCACACTTGAGCTTTTGCCTAATCTTTTAGCTTCAGAGTTTCTGCAATGCAAAGAGTCAAGTGCGTCAGTAATATCAGATGAATCTGATAAAACATAATTTATATCATCTGAAGGAAGGGAAACAGAAAATGTGAGGTGTCGCTCGGCTCGCTCTGCTGACGCGCCAGATGTTGCGCTAGTTACTTCTCGTGCACCATTCATTCTTGCAGCTCTGTTCTGTAAGACCATCATGCGCACTTTCTCAGCTTCTCTGTGCTGGTCATACATATCGTACTGAGCTCGCCCTCGCTCTCTGATTATCTTATAGGGAGGCTTACCTTTCATGTTGTTATGGCGCGCCATAGTTGTTTTCTGGGATTGGCGCGCACGGTCTCTGAATTTCTTTCCCTAGGGTTGGCTACCTTATCTCTGAACCTTTACCTATTTTTCTATGATCGGGTCGTCGGGTAGCTTTACTCCGTTGATGACATCTAAACGAATCTTGCGTTTCTTATTCTCTAATGTCACAATACCGCTACTGACGATAATACATGCACGTGCGGTTCTCAAGAATGGACGACCAAGCAGTACGGTGTCTTTAACAGGGTTATTCAGTTTGTCCATGTCAACTACATAATAATCAGTTAAAAATGTGAGCTCACCGATATGTGTCAATACGTCCTCTACCTTACCCTTTGCCTCGGCATGTGAGTTGTCCGCAAGGAGTAATCCAAACTCAGTAGGTCTTAGTGGTCCCATGGAAAAAATAGAGTACAAAGAATAAGGTAATATGTTACTCGAAGCTCCAAGATCAAGCATGCACTCGCTTACCCATGTCTCACCTATCGTGCATGGAATCGTGAATGTCCCAGGGTCTGCGAGTTTCTCCGTTAAGTCTGCAGCCATGCTTATTAATAAGGCACTTTTGTATGCTGTTTTAGGTCATTTACACTGCTTAGATTTCTAACTTATTTAGTATAAGATTACGCTTTCGGTGTAGTTTTGTATCTCAGGTTTATTGAAAGAGTTAGAACAAAAGTGCAACAAGAAGACTGAATCTCGGAACAAAGGACAACAAAGTTGAGAATAGCTGGAAACCGACAAGCGCACGAGAAGTGTCACGCGCGAGTATTGAGTCGCGCAGAGCAGAGGAAACGATGACGTCAGCAACCAGCGACAAATCCGGAGCGATGACGTCATCACGCGCAAAGAATATTTCTAAGCCTGGATTTTGGAGATAAGATATTTCCAAGACTGATTTCTAGAGATAAGGATGATTTCCAATATATTTTCTTACCTACTTTCTCGTGGAAACCCTGGAAGGCAAGGCTATAAATACAAAGCTTGAAGGAAGTCACAAGAGAGCCGCCCAAGCCGGAAAAGAGAAATCTGTGCGCGCAAGCTTTCGACCCGAGCAAGACGACGCGTCAATCAGATTTGTCGTCTTATTTTAGTTGTTCAACTTTAACTCTTGAGATGTATACGTTCAGTATGTCCAGCTAACTTACTGAATTTGGTTTGGATTCAGATCCATGAATAATATGTTTTGAGGTTTTGTACTTAATGCATGATAAGTTTAGTATTATTACTCCAAGCTCAATTTGCATGATAATTAGGTTAGCTAATTAAGCGAAGCCTTGCACCGCATACTTAGTTATAGAATCTATTGTCTATAGTTAAACTATCAGAGGTACGTGACTGTGAATGATAGGAGTAACACTAGAATAGTTAATCAATACTTTGACCGGAATGTATGTGTGGGTTATTAAGCCTTGACCGGACCTTAACTTACGTGAACATTATATCATATATATCTTTAGTGACATGTGATAAACATAGAGTTCATAGTGACATGTGATAAACATAGAGTTCATAGTGACATGTGATAAACATAGAGTCTAAACCGAGCTCATCTTTGTTTTTGTCAAAACAACTTCATAACTGCATTCTGTTGCGCGCCAGTTTACTTGCGCACCTGTTTTCTCACTTTACTTGCTCACTCACAAACCCCCAATCTTTAGTTTGTAGATAAAAGTCAACTTCTCACCATTTCCTGTGGATTCGACCCCAGCTTACTCTTACTATACTAAGGAGGAGATTCGGGATAAATTTCCAGCACACAACGACGTGCCGTCAAATTTTGGCGTCGTTGCCGAGGAGAAGTGGTTCAAACTGATAGAAACCCAGCTCACGCAGATCGCCACGGCGTTCAACGAGTTAAAAGCTAGTGATGGTAATCTGCCCTCCCAAGTCATTCAGAACCCAAAGGGTTGCGCGCACGGCTCTTCGTAGCTAGGGCAGAATTGTGGAATTAGCTCTCTCTTGTGATTTCCTTCATGCTTTGTATTTATAGTCTTGCTTGCTAGGGTTTCAGCAATAAAATAGGCAAGAAAATATATGGAAATCATCTTTATCTCTAAAAACCAGCTTTAGAAATATTCTTTGCGCGTGATGATGTCATCGCTTCGGATTTGTCGCTGATTGCTGACATCACCATTTTTCCCTTTTGCTCGACTCATTACTTACACGCTCCTTGGTTTTCCAGTCTTGTTATTTTGTTGTTCTTTGCTCCGATATTCATCCTTCATGTTGCACTTTTGTTCTAACTTCTCTGACGAACCTGAGATACAAAACTACACCAAAAGCGTAATCTTATACTAAAAATGTTAGAAATCTAAGTAGAGTAAAGGACGTAAAACAACATACAAAAGTGCCTCATCACTACCTTCAACAACAATGTCTTGAAAGAAACCCCTCTCCTCTGAAAGGTTGATCCACACTTTACTCGGAAGAGGCTTGGTGATGTCTAGCTCAACGAAGCTCTTGCGAATGCGAGAGCTGTGAGATCCTTTGTTTTGCTATCTATATCAAGAAAGTCAACAAAGGATGACGTGATGGCGTGAATGCAAGCCTTGTCGAATAGTTCTATTGGCAGCCCAGGGAGCCTTATCCACATAGTGATTCGAGGAATCTCTTTCTTTGGAATGTAATCAGCACTCCATCTAAATAGACGAAAGTTGGCATGACCAACTTCCCTAGTAGGGTACGTAAGAGTTGTGCTTACGTCTTCCTCATTGTCGAGGATAACAAGAAGGTGTCTGTTGTCTCAGATCGAGCTTATTGCCATCCTTCCTTTGACCTTCCAATTGGACTCCATAAATCTCTTGATTTCTGGCCGTGCAGGACGTCCCATCTGGAATTTAGCAATCAACATATGAGTTAGACATTTAGCGGTGGCATGGTACTCCGAAGCTATGAATGGGATAGCTGGAAATCCATCCTTAACTCCATATTGACGATTAGGCAATTGTAATTCTGGGAATCGAGCGCTTGATGTTCCGTTCGCAACCAGAGACGCGAATGTGACTGAGTTACTTAAATCAGTGTTGTTTACTTAACGAGCAAGTTTTGTTGACAAATTCCTAAGAAACCTCTCGTAACCAACAAAGTAACTAGAAACGAAGAATTTGTATGAGTATTTGGGTTTGTCACGCATTCTTCCACTCGTTTACGTAATCAGAATCTCATGAAATGCTTTCACATCAATGTTGTTTACTTCAAATGACTAATATTAACGAGCAAGTTTTGTAGACAAATTCCTAAGAAACCCCTTTTAACCAACAAAGTAACTAGAAACGAAGAATTTGTATCAGTATTTCGGTTTGTCACGCATTCTTCTACTCTTTTACATACTCGGAATATCATGAAATGCTTTCAAATCATTGTTGTTTACATATAAAGACTTTTCTTTTCGAGCAAGTAATGTAGGCGAATTCTTAGGAAACCCCCTTTAACCAACAAAATTACGAGAAACGAAGAATTTGCAAGAGTATTTTGGTTTGTCACGCATTCTTCTACTCTTTTGCATACTCGGAATATCATGAAATGCTTTCAAATCATTGTTGTTTGTTTAAAATGACTAATCTTAATGAGAAAGTCTTGTGGACAAATTCCTAAGAAAACCCTTTTAACCAACAAAGTTACTAGAAACGAAGAATTTGTATGAGTATGTGGGTTTGTCACGCAATCTTCCACTCGTTTAAATACTCCGAATCTAATTAAATGCTTTCAAATCATTGTTGTTTACTTAAACGACTAATATTAACGAGCAAGTTTTGTGGACAAATTCCTAAGAAACCCCTCTTAACCAACAAAGTAACTAGAAACGAAGAATTTGTATGAGTATTTGGGTTTGTCACGCATTCTTCCACTCGTTTACGTAATCAGAATCTAATGAAATGCTTTCACATCAATGTTGTTTACTTCAAATGACTAATATTAACGAGCAAGTTTTGTAGACAAATTCCTAAGAAACCCCTTTTAACCAACAAAGTAACTAGAAACGAAGAATTTGTATCAGTATTTCGGTTTGTCACGCATTCTTCTACTCTTTTACATACTCGGAATATCATGAAATGCTTTCAAATCATTGTTGTTTACTTAAAAATCCCTTTTAACCAACAAAGTTAATAGAAACAAAGAATTTGTATGAGTATTTGGGTTTCTCACACATCCTTCTACTCTTTTTCATACTCGGAATCTCATGAAATGGTTTCGAAACAATGTTGTTTACTTAAAATGACAAATCTTAACGAGCAAGTTTTGTAGACAAATTCCTAAGAAACCCCTTTTAACCAACAAAAGTGACTAGAAACGAAAAATTTGTATGAGTATTTAGGTTTCTCACGCATCCTTCTACTCTTTTACATACTCGGAAGTTCATGAAATGCTTTCTAATCATTGTTGTTTATTTAAAATGACTAATCTTAACGAGCAAGTTTTGTAGACAAATTCCTAAGGAACCCCTTTTAACCTACAAAGTGACTAGAAACGAAGAATTTGTATGAGTATTTGGGTTTGTCACGCATCCTTCCACTCTTTTACATACACGAAATATCATGAAATGCTTTCGAATCATTGTTGTTTACATATAAAGACTTTTCTTTTCGAGCAAGTAATGTAGACAAATTCGGAGGAAACCTTGAGTGTTTCGATTTGTCACGCATTCTTCCAGTCGTTTACATACTCAGAATCTCATGAAATGCTTTCAAATCATTGTTGTTTATTTAATATGACTAATCTTAACGAGCAAGTTTTGTAGACAAATTCCTAAGGAACCCCTTTTAACCTACAATGTGACTAGAAACGAAGAATTTGTATGAGTATTTAGGTTTGTCACGAATCCTTCTACTATTTTACAAACTCGAAATATCATGAAATGCTTTCAAATCATTGTTGTTTACATATAAAGACTTTTCTTTTTGAGCAAATAATGTAGGCGAATTCTTAGGAAACCCCCTTTAACCAACAAAATTACGAGAAACGAAGAATTTGCAAGAGTATTTTGGTTTGTCACGCATTCTTCTACTCTTTTGCATACTCTAAATATCATGAAATGCTTTCAAATCATTGTTGTTTACTTAAAATGACTAATCTGAACGAGCAAGTTTTGTAGACAAATTCCTAAGGAACCCCTTTAACCTACAAAGTGACTAGAAATGAAAGAATTTGTATGAGTATTTGGGTTTCTCACGCATCCTTCTACTCTTTTACAAACTTGGAATCTCATGAAATGCTTTCAAATCATTGTTGTTTACATATAAAGACTTTTCTTTTTGAGCAAGTAATGTAGGCGAATTCTTAGGAAACCCCCTTTAACCAACAAAATTACGAGAAACGAAGAATTTGCAAGAGTATTTTGGTTTGTCACGCATTCTTCTACTCTTTTGCATACTCGGAATATCATGAAATGCTTTCAAATCATTGTTGTTTGTTTAAAATGACTAATCTTAATGAGAAAGTCTTGTGGACAAATTCCTAAGAAAACCCCTTTTAACCAACAAAGTTACTAGAAACGAAGAATTTGTATGAGTATGTGGGTTTGTCACGCAATCTTCCACTCGTTTAAATACTCCGAATCTAATTAAATGCTTTCAAATCATTGTTGTTTACTTAAACGACTAATATTAACGAGCAAGTTTTGTGGACAAATTCCTAAGAAACCCCTCTTAACCAACAAAGTAACTAGAAACGAAGAATTTGTATGAGTATTTGGGTTTGTCACGCATTCTTCCACTCGTTTACGTAATCAGAATCTAATGAAATGCTTTCACATCAATGTTTGTTTACTTCAAATGACTAATATTAACGAGCAAGTTTTGTAGACAAATTCCTAAGAAACCCTTTTAACCAACAAAGTAACTAGAAACGAAGAATTTGTATCAGTATTTCGGTTTGTCACGCATTCTTCTACTCTTTTACATACTCGGAATATCATGAAATGCTTTCAAATCATTGTTGTTTACTTAAAAATCCCTTTTAACCAACAAAGTTAATAGAAACAAAGAATTTGTATGAGTATTTGGGTTTCTCACACATCCTTCTACTCTTTTTCATACTCGGAATCTCATGAAATGGTTTCGAAACAATGTTGTTTACTTAAAATGACAAATCTTAACGAGCAAGTTTTGTAGACAAATTCCTAAGAAACCCCTTTTAACCAACAAAAGTGACTAGAAACGAAAAATTTGTATGAGTATTTAGGTTTCTCACGCATCCTTCTACTCTTTTACATACTCGGAAGTTCATGAAATGCTTTCTAATCATTGTTGTTTATTTAAAATGACTAATCTTAACGAGCAAGTTTTGTAGACAAATTCCTAAGGAACCCCTTTTAACCTACAAAGTGACTAGAAACGAAGAATTTGTATGAGTATTTGGGTTTGTCACGCATCCTTCCACTCTTTTACATACACGAAATATCATGAAATGCTTTCGAATCATTGTTGTTTACATATAAAGACTTTCTTTTCGAGCAAGTAATGTAGACAAATTCGGAGGAAACCTTGAGTGTTTCGATTTGTCACGCATTCTTTCCAGTCGTTTACATACTCAGAATCTCATGAAATGCTTTCAAATCATTGTTGTTTATTTAATATGACTAATCTTAACGAGCAAGTTTTGTAGACAAATTCCTAAGGAACCCCTTTTAACCTACAATGTGACTAGAAACGAAGAATTTGTATGAGTATTTAGGTTTGTCACGAATCCTTCTACTATTTTACAAACTCGAAATATCATGAAATGCTTTCAAATCATTGTTGTTTACATATAAAGACTTTTCTTTTTGAGCAAATAATGTAGGCGAATTCTTAGGAAACCCCCTTTAACCAACAAAATTACGAGAAACGAAGAATTTGCAAGAGTATTTTGGTTTGTCACGCATTCTTCTACTCTTTTGCATACTCAGAATATCATGAAATGCTTTCAAATCATTGTTGTTTACTTAAAATGACTAATCTGAACGAGCAAGTTTTGTAGACAAATTCCTTAGGAACCCCTTTAACCTACAAAGTGACTAGAAATGAAGAATTTGTATGAGTATTTGGGTTTCTCACGCATCCTTCTACTCTTTTACAAACTTGGAATCTCATGAAATGCTTTCAAATCATTGTTGTTTACATATAAAGACTTTTCTTTTGAGCAAGTAATGTAGGCGAATTCTTAGGAAACCCCCTTTAACCAACAAAATTACGAGAAACGAAGAATTTGCAAGAGTATTTTGGTTTGTCACGCATTCTTCTACTCTTTTGCATACTCAGAATATCATGAAATGCTTTCAAATCATTGTTGTTTACTTAAAATGACTAATCTGAACGAGCAAGTTTTGTAGACACATTCCTAAGGAACCCCTTTTAACCTACAAAGTGACTACAAACGAAGAATTTGTATGAGTATTTGGGTTTCTCACGCATCCTTCTACTCTTTTACATACTCGGAATCTCATGAAATGCTTTCAAATCACTGTTATTTACTTAAAATGACTATGCTTAACGAGCAAGTTTTGTAGACAAATTCCTAAGGAACCCCTTTTAACCTACAAAGTGACTAGAAACGAAGAATTTGTATGAGTATTTGGGTTTGTCACGCATCCTTCTACTCTTTTACATACACAAAGTATCATGAAATGCATTCAAATCATTGTTGTTTACATATAAAGACTTTTCTTTTCGAGCAAGTAATGTAGACAAATTCGTAGGAAACCCCCTTTAACAACCAAAGTTACGAGAAACGAAGAATTTGTATGAGTATTTCGGTTTGTCACGCATTCTTCTACTCTTTTAAATACTCGAAATATCATGAAATGCTTTCAAATTATTGCTGTTTTCTTAAAATGACTAATCTTAACGAGCAAGTTTTGTAGACAAATTCCTAAGGAACCCCTTTTAACATACAATGTGACTAGAAACGAAGAAGTTGTATGAATATTTGGGTTTCTCACGCATCCTTCTACTCTTTTACATACTCAGAATCTCATGAAATGCTTTCAGATCACTATTGTTTACTTAAAATTACTTATCTTAACGAGCAAGTTTTATAGACAAATTCCTAAGAAACCTCTCTTAACCAACAAAGTTACTATAAACGAAAAATTTGTATGAGTATTTCGATTTGTCACGCATTCTTCCAGTCGTTTACATACTCAGAATCTCATGAAATGCTTTCAAATCATTGTTGTTTACTTAAAATGACTAATCTTAACGTGCAAGTTTTGTAGACAAATTCCTAAGAAACCCCTTTTAACCAACAAAGTTACTAGAAACGAAGAATTTGTTTGAGTATTTCCGTTTCTCACGCATTCTTCTACGGTTTTACATACTAGGAATATCATGAAATGCTTTCAAATAATTGTTGTTTATTTAATATGACTAATCTTAACGAGCAAGTTTTGTAGACAAATTCCTAAGGAACCCCTTTTAACCTGCAATGTGACTAGAAACGAAGAATTTGTATGAGTATTTAGGTTTGTCACGCATCCTTCTACTATTTTACAAACTCGAAATATCATGAAATGCTTTCAAATCATTGTTGTTTACATATAAAGACTTTTCTTTTCGAGCAAGTAATGTAGGCGAATTCGTAGGGAACCCCCTTTAACCAACAAAATTACGAGAAACGAAGAATTTGCAAGAGTATTTTGGTTTGTCACGCATTCTTCTACTCTTTTGCATACTCGGAATATCATGAAATGCTTTCAAATCATTGTTGTTTGTTTAAAATGACTAATCTTAATGAGAAAGTCTTGTGGACAAATTCCTAAGGAACCCCTTTTAACATACAAAGTAACTGGAAACGAAGAATTTGTAAGAGTATTCGGGTTTGTCACGCATCCTTCTAGTCTTTTACAACTCGAAATATCATGAAATGCATTCATTTCACTGTTGTTTACTTAAAATGACTAATCTTAACGAGCAAGTTTTGTAGACAAATTCCTAAGAAACCTCTGTTAACCAACAAAGTAACTTAAACGACGAATTTATACTAGTATTTGGGTCTATCATAATCGGAATCTCATGAAATGCTTTCAAATCATTGTTGTTTACTTAAAATGCTAATCTTAACGAGCAAGTTTTGTAGACAAATTCCTAAGAAACCCCTTTTAACCAACAAAGTTACTAGAAACGAAGAATTTGTATGAGTATTTGGGTTTGTCACTCATTCTTCCACTCGTTTACATACTCGGAATCTAATGAAATGCTTTCAAATCACTGTTGTTTACTTACAATGACTAATCTTAACAAGCCAGTATTGTAGACAAATTCCTAAGAAACCCCTTGTAACCAACAAATTACTAGAAACAAAGAATTTTTATGAGTATTTGGTTTGTCACGCATTCTTCTACTCATTTACACACTCAAAATATCATGAAATGCTTTCAAATCTTTGTTGTTTACTTAAAATGACTATCTTAACGAACAAGTTTTGTAGACAAATTCCTAAGAAACCCCTTTCAACCAACAAAGTGACTGAAACGAAGAATTTGTATGAGTATTTGGGTTTCTCACGCATCCTTCTACTCTTTTACATACTCGGAATCTCATGAAATGATTTCAAATCACTGTTATTTACCTAAAATGACTAATCTTAACAAGCATGTTTTGTAGACAAATTCCTAAGAAACACCTTTTAACCAACAAAGTTAACTAGAAACGAGAATTTGTATGAGTATTTGGGTTTCTCACGCATCCTTCTACTCTTTTACATACTCGGAATCTCATGAAATGCTTTCAAATCACTGTTGTTTACTTATAACTGACTAATCTAACGAGCAAGTTTTGTAGAACAATTTCCTAAGACACCTCTCTTAACAAACAAAGTTACTGGAAACGAAGAATTTGTATGAGTATTTGGGTTTGTCACGCATTCTTCCACTCGATTACATACTCGGAATCTCATGAAATGCTTTCAAATCATTGTTGTTTACTTAAAATTACTAATCTTAACGAGCAAGTTTTGTAGACAAATCCCTAAGAAACCCCTTTTAACCAACAAAGTTACTAGAAACGAAGAATTTGTATGAGTATTTGGGTTTCCAACGCATTCTTCTACTCTTTTACATACTCGGAATATCATGAAATGCTTTCAAATTATTGTTGTTCACTTAAAATTGTTGGAATGACAAAGGCGGCTGATTCAAGGATCCTGACACAGGTTTCTGTTCTTAACGCAGAAAGCTGATTCAAGGTCGTTTGAAACAGCATTTAATGCTCTGCGTCTTCCCAACAGCAGCATTCAATGCTATGCGTCTTCCCAACAACATATCCGTTGCAAGCTTTCTTGGAGACGTTGAAGGCACCCTTGGAAGCATATTTTGAGCTATTTGAATGTTGTATAAATACCCCACTATGTACCAATTCAAATTTTAAGTGAATGAATTATTTTTTCTTCACTTATCTCTCTATTCTTTCATACTTCAATACTCATGAATTCTTTCAAAAATGACTAATCTTAAGGAGCAAGTTTTGTAGACAAATTCCTAAGAAACCCCTTTTAACCAACAAAGTGACTAGAAACGAAGAATTTGTATGAGTATTTGGGTTTTCTTTTACTCTTTTACATACTCGGAATCTCATGAAATGCTTTCAAATCACTGTTGTTTACTTAAAATGACTAATCTTAACGAGCAAGTTTTGTAGACAAATTCCTAAGAAACCCTTTTAACCAACAAAGTTACTAGAAACGAAGAATTTGTATGAGTATTTGGGTTTCTCACGCATTCTTCTACTCTTTTACATACTCAAATCTCATGAAATGCTTTCAAATCATTGTTGTTTACTTAAAATGACTAATCTTAACGAGCAAGTTTTTTAGACAAAATTCCTAAGAAACCTCTTTAACCAACAAAGTTACTAGAAACGAAGAATTTGTATGAGTATTTGGGTTTCTCACGCATTCTTCCACTCGTTTACATACTCGGAATCTCATGAAATGCTTTCAAATCATTGTTGTTTACTTAAAATGACTAATCTTAACGAGCAAGTTTTGTAGACAAATTCCTAAGAAACCCCTTTTAACCAACAAAGTGACTAGAAACGAAGAATTTGTATGAGTATTTGGGTTTCTCACGCATCTTCTACTCTTTTACATACTCGGAATCTCATGAAATGCTTTCAAATCATTGTTGTTTACTTAAAATGACTAATCTAACGAGCAAGTTTTGTAGACAAATTCCTAAGAAACCCTTTTAACCAACAAAGTACTAGAAACGAAGAATTTGTATGAGTATTTGGGTTTTCACGCATTCCTTCTACTCTTTTACATACTCGGAATCTCATGAAATGCTTTCAAATCATTGCGTTTACTTAAAATGACTAATCTTAACGAGCAAGTTTTGTAGACAAATTCCTAAGAAACCCCTTTAACCAACAAAGTTACTAGAAACGAAGAATTTGTATGAGTATTTTTTTCTCACGCATCTTCTACTCTTTTACATACTCGGAATCTCATGAAATTTTTCAAATCATTTTGTTACTTAAAATGAATCTTAACGAGCAAGTTTTGTAGACAAATTCCTAAGAAACCTCTTTAACCAACAAAGTACTAGAAACGAAGAATTTGTATGAGTATTTGGGTTTCTCACGCATTCTTCTACTCTTTTACATACTCGGAATCTCATGAAATGCTTTCAAATCACTGTTTTTACTTAAAATGACTAATCTTAACGAGCAAGTTTTGTAGACAAATTCCTAAGAAACCCCTTTTAACCAACAAAGTGACTAGAAACGAAGAATTTGTATGAGTATTTGGGTTTCTCACGCATTCTTCCACTCGTTTACATACTCGGAATCTCATGAAATGCTTTCAAATCATTGTTGTTTACTTAAAATGACTAATCTTAACGAGCAAGTTTTGTAGACAAATTCTAAGAAACCCCTTTTAACCAACAAAGTGACTAGAAACGAAGAATTTGTATGAGTATTTGGGTTTCTCACGCATCCTTCTACTCTTTTACATACTCGGAATCTCATGAAATGCTTTCAAATCATTGTTGTTTACTTAAAATGACTAATCTTAACGAGCAAGTTTTGTAGACAAATTCCTAAGAAACCCTTTTAACCAACAAAGTTACTAGAAACGAAGAATTTGTATGAGTATTTGGGTTTCTCACGCATTCTTCTACTCTTTTACATACTCGGAATCTCATGAAATGCTTTCAAATCATTGTTGTTTACTTAAAATGACTAATCTTAACGAGCAAGTTTTGTAGACAAATTCCTAAGAAACCCTTTTAACCAACAAAGTTACTAGAAACGAAGAATTTGTATGAGTATTTGGGTTTCTCACGCATTCTTCTACTCTTTTACATACTCGGAATCTCATGAAATGCTTTCAAATCACTGTTGTTTACTTAAAATGACTAATCTTAACGAGCAAGTTTTGTAGACAAATTCCTAAGAAACCTTTTAACCAACAAAGTACTAGAAACGAAGAATTTGTATGAGTATTTGGGTTTCTCACGCATCCTTCTACTCTTTTACATACTCGGAATCTCATGA
Organism: Sedum album; assembly: GCA_006409495.1. Classification (NCBI taxonomy): domain Eukaryota; kingdom Viridiplantae; phylum Streptophyta; class Magnoliopsida; order Saxifragales; family Crassulaceae; genus Sedum; species Sedum album. The sequence continues at coordinate 23,279 of QZGG01001510.1, read as the reverse complement.
AATGCTTTCAAATCATTGTTTTACTTAAAATGACTAATCTTAACGAGCAAGTTTTGTAGACAAATTCCTAAGAAACCCCTTTTAACCAACAAAGTTACTAGAAACGAAGAATTTGTATGAGTATTTGGGTTTCTCACGCATCCTTCTACTCTTTTACATACTCGGAATCTCATGAAATGCTTTCAAATCATTGTTGTTTACTTAAAATGACTAATCTTAACGAGCAAGTTTTGTAGACAAATTCCTAAGAAACCCTTTAACCAACAAAGTACTAGAAACGAAGAATTTGTATGAGTATTTGGGTTTCTCACGCATCTTCTACTTTACATACTCGGAATCTCATGAAATGCTTTCAAATCATTGTTGACTTAAAATGACTAATCTTAACGAGCAAGTTTTGTAGACAAATTCCTAAGAAACCTTTTAACCAACAAAGTTACTAGAAACGAAGAATTTGTATGAGTATTTGGGTTTCTCACGCATTCTTCTACTCTTTTACATACTCGGAATCTCATGAAATGCTTTCAAATCATTGTTGTTTACTTAAAATGACTAATCTTAACGAGCAAGTTTTGTAGACAAATTCCTAAGAAACCCCTTTTAACCAACAAAGTTACTAGAACGAAGAATTTGTATGAGTATTTTAATTTCTCGTGCATCCTTCTACTCTTTTACATACTCGGAATCTCATGAAATGCTTTCAAATCACTACTGTTGACTTAAAATGACTAATCTTAACGAGCAAGTTTTGTAGACAAATTCCTAAGAAACCTCTCTTAACCAACAAAGTTACTAGAAACGAAGAATTTGTATGAGTATTTGGGTTTCTCACGCATCCTTCTACTCTTTTACATACTCAGAATCTCATGAAATGCTTTCAAATCATTGTTGTTTACTTAAAATGACTAATCTTAACGAGCAAGTTTTGTAGACAAATTCCTAAGAAACCCCTTTTAACCAACAAAGTTACTAGAAACGAAGAATTTGTATGAGTATTTGGGTTTCTCACGCATTCTTCTACTCTTTTACATACTCGGAATCTCATGAAATGCTTTCAAATCACTATTGTTGACTTAAAATGACTAATCTTAACGAGCAAGTTTTGTAGACAAATTCCTAAGAAACCTCTCTTAACCAACAAAGTTACTAGAAACGAAGAATTTGTATGAGTATTTGGGTTTCTCACGCATCCTTCTACTCTTTTACATACTCGGAATCTCATGAAATGCTTTCAAATCATTTGTTTACTTAAAATGACTAATCTTAACGAGCAAGTTTTGTAGACAAATTCCTAAGAAACCCTTTTAACCAACAAAGTTACTAGAAACGAAGAATTTGTATGAGTATTTGGGTTTCTCACGCATTCTTCCTCTTTTACATACTCGGAATCTCATGAAATGCTTTCAAATCATTGTTGTTTACTTAAAATGACTAATCTTAACGAGCAAGTTTTGTAGACAAATTCCTAAGAAACCCCTTTTAACCAACAAAGTTACTAGAAACGAAGAATTTGTATGAGTATTTGGGTTTCTCACGCATCTTCTACTCTTTACATACTCGGAATCTCATGAAATGCTTTCAAATCATGTTGTTACTTAAAATGACTAATCTTAACGAGCAAGTTTTGTAGACAAATTCCTAAGAAACCCTTTAACCAACAAAGTGACTAGAAACGAAGAATTTGTATGAGTATTTGGGTTTCTCACGCATCCTTCTACTCTTTTACATACTCGGAATCTCATGAAATGCTTTCAAATCATGTTGTTTACTTAAAATGACTAATCTTAACGAGCAAGTTTTGTAGACAAATTCCTAAGAAACCCTTAACCAACAAAGTTACTAGAAACGAAGAATTTGTATGAGTATTTGGGTTTTCACGCATTCTACTCTTTACATACTCGGAATCTCATGAAATGCTTTCAAATCATTTTGTTTACTTAAAATGACTAATCTTAACGAGCAAGTTTTGTAGACAAATTCCTAAGAAACCCTTTTAACCAACAAAGTTACTAGAAACGAAGAATTTGTATGAGTATTTGGGTTTCTCACGCATCTTCTACTCTTTTACATACTCGGAATCTCATGAAATGCTTTCAAATCATGTTGTTTACTTAAAATGACTAATCTTAACGAGCAAGTTTTGTAGACAAATTCCTAAGAAACCCCTTTTAACCAACAAAGTTACTAGAAACGAAGAATTTGTATGAGTATTTGGGTTTCTCACGCATCCTTCTACTCTTTTACATACTCGGAATCTCATGAAATGCTTTCAAATCATTGTTGTTTACTTAAAATGACTAATCTTAACGAGCAAGTTTTGTAGACAAATTCCTAAGAAACCCCTTTTAACCAACAAAGTTACTAGAAACGAAGAATTTGTATGAGTATTTGGGTTTCTCACGCATCCTTCTACTCTTTACATACTCGGAATCTCATGAAATGCTTTCAAATCATTTGTTTACTTAAAATGACTAATCTTAACGAGCAAGTTTTGTAGACAAATTCCTAAGAAACCCTTTAACCAACAAAGTTACTAGAAACGAAGAATTTGTATGAGTATTTGGGTTTCTCGCATCCTTCTACTCTTTTACATACTCGGAATCTCATGAAATGCTTTCAAATCATTGTTGTTTACTTAAAATGACTAATCTTAACGAGCAAGTTTTGTAGACAAATTCCTAAGAAACCCTCTTTTAACCAACAAAGTTACTAGAAACGAAGAATTTGTATGAGTATTTGGGTTTCTCACGCATCCTTCTACTCTTTTACATACTCGGAATCTCATGAAATGCTTTCAAATCATTGTTGTTTACTTAAAATGACTAATCTTAACGAGCAAGTTTTGTAGACAAATTCCTAAGAAACCCTTTTAACCAACAAAGTTACTAGAAACGAAGAATTTGTATGAGTATTTGGGTTTCACGCATTTTACTCTTTACATACTCGGAATCTCATGAAATGCTTTCAAATCATTGTTGTTTACTTAAAATGACTAATCTTAACGAGCAAGTTTTGTAGACAAATTCCTAAGAAACCCCTTTTAACCAACAAAGTGACTAGAAACGAAGAATTTGTATGAGTATTTGGGTTTCTCACGCATCCTTCTACTCTTTACATACTCGAATCTCATGAAATGCTTTCAAATCATTGTTGTTTACTTAAAATGACTAATCTTAACGAGCAAGTTTTGTAGACAAATTCCTAAGAAACCCCTTTAACCAACAAAGTTACTAGAAACGAAGAATTTGTATGAGTATTTGGGTTTTCACGCATTCTTCTACTCTTTTACATACTCGGAATCTCATGAAATGCTTTCAAATCATTGTTGTTTACTTAAAATGACTAATCTTAACGAGCAAGTTTTGTAGACAAATTCCTAAGAAACCCCTTTTAACCAACAAAGTTACTAGAAACGAAGAATTTGTATGAGTATTTGGGTTTCTCACGCATCTTCTACTCTTTTACATACTCGGAATCTCATGAAATGCTTTCAAATCATTGTTGTTTACTTAAAATGACTAATCTTAACGAGCAAGTTTTGTAGACAAATTCCTAAGAAACCCCTTTTAACCAACAAAGTTACTAGAAACGAAGAATTTGTATGAGTATTTGGGTTTCACGCATTCTTCTACTCTTTACATACTCGGAATCTCATGAAATGCTTTCAAATCATTGTTTACTTAAAATGACTAATCTTAACGAGCAAGTTTTGTAGACAAATTCCTAAGAAACCCCTTTTAACCAACAAAGTTACTAGAAACGAAGAATTTGTATGAGTATTTGGGTTTCTCACGCATCCTTCTACTCTTTTACATACTCGGAATCTCATGAAATGCTTTCAAATCATGTTGTTTAAAATGACTAATCTTAACGAGCAAGTTTTGTAGACAAATTCCTAAGAAACCCCTTTAACCAACAAAGTGACTAGAAACGAAGAATTTGTATGAGTATTTGGGTTTCTCACGCATCCTTCTACTCTTTTACATACTCGGAATCTCATGAAATGCTTTCAAATCATGTTGTTTACTTAAAATGACTAATCTTAACGAGCAAGTTTTGTAGACAAATTCCTAAGAAACCCCTTTTAACCAACAAAGTTACTAGAAACGAAGAATTTGTATGAGTATTTGGGTTTGTCACGCATTCTTCCTCTTTACATACTCGGAATCTCATGAAATGCTTTCAAATCATTGTTGTTTACTTAAAATGACTAATCTTAACGAGCAAGTTTTGTAGACAAATTCCTAAGAAACCCCTTTTAACCAACAAAGTGACTAGAAACGAAGAATTTGTATGAGTATTTGGGTTTCTCACGCATCCTTCTACTCTTTTACATACTCGGAATCTCATGAAATGCTTTCAAATCATTGTTGTTTACTTAAAATGACTAATCTTAACGAGCAAGTTTTGTAGACAAATTCCTAAGAAACCTCTCTTAACCAACAAAGTTACTAGAAACGAAGAATTTGTATGAGTATTTGGGTTTCTCACGCATCTTCTACTCTTTTACATACTCGGAATCTCATGAAATGCTTTCAAATCATGTTGTTTACTTAAAATGACTAATCTTAACGAGCAAGTTTTGTAGACAAATTCCTAAGAAACCCCTTTAACCAACAAAGTTACTAGAAACGAAGAATTTGTATGAGTATTTGGGTTTCTCACGCATCTTCTACTCTTTTACATACTCGGAATCTCATGAAATGCTTTTCAAATATTGTTGTTTACTTAAAATGACTAATCTTAACGAGCAAGTTTTGTAGACAAATTCCTTAAGAAACCCCTTTTAACCAACAAAGTTACTAGAAACGAAGAATTTGTATGAGTATTTGGGTTTCTCACGCATCCTTCTACTCTTTTACATGCTCGGAATCTCATGAAATGCTTTCAAATCACTGTTGTTTACTTAAAATGACTAATCTTAACGACAAGTTTTGTAGACAAATTCCTAAGAAACCTCACTTAACCAACAAAGTTACTAGAAACGAAGAATTCGTATGAGTATTTGGGTTTCTCACGCATCCTTCTACTCTTTTACATGCTCGGAATCTCATGAAATGTTTTCAAATCACTGTTGTTTACTTAAAATGACTAATCTTAATGCGCAAGTTTTGTAGACAAATTCCTAAGAAACTCTCTTAACCAACAAAGTTACTAGAAACGAAGAATTTGTATGAGTATTTCAGTTTGTCACGCATCCTTCTGCTCTTTTACATACTCAGAATCTAATGAAATGCTTTCAAATCACTGTTGTTTACTTAAAATTACTAATCATAACGATCAAGTTTTGTAGACAGATCCTAAGAAACCTCTCTTAACCAACAAAGTTACTAGAAACGAAGAATTTGTATAAGTATTTGGGTTTGTCATGCATTTTTCCACTCGTTTACATACTCGGAATCTCATGAAATGCTTTCAAATCATTGTTGTTTCCTTAAAATGACTAATCTTAACGAGCCAATTTTGTAGACAAATTTTTTAAGAAACTCATTTTAACCACAAAGTGACTAGAAACGAAGAATTTGTATGAGTATTTGGGTTTCTCACGCATCCTTCTGCTCTTTTACATACTCGGAATCTCATGAAATGCTTTCAAATCACTATTGTTTACTTAAAATGACTAATCTTAACGAGCAAGTTTTGTAGACGAATTCCTAAGGAACCCCTTTTAACCTACAAAGTGACTAGAAACAAAGAATTTGTGTGAGTAGTTGGGTTTGTCACGCATCCTTACACTCTTTTGCATACTCGAAATCCTTTTTTATAAAAAAAACTAGACGGTGCCAGCTGATTTATTAATGGATCCTACAAGCCGGATCAGGCAATAAACAATGTTTGTGAAAAAAACACATAAAGGCACTCTACTAGGAATGATTAAGCTTGGTAAGACATACCCACATCCGAGCGAAATCAACCTGAAAGAGGCCTATACAAAATAGCGAACCATACAAAAAGTATCAAAACAATACAAACTGACAATTTAAAACACTATTGTATCATCTGCGAACGGTTGACAGTGGTTGGTTTGATTAATCATAACGGAGTCATCTCTTGCTTGGGATGGATGCCTCCCTCTATGCCTACACTTCGGAGCACATAGATGGACTAAAGCCTTGTTGTCTAGAGCTAGAGCATTCCTCGCGGCGACTTGGAGCAGCGAAGCTTGATCATAAACTCCTGGGTTGCAAGTACTGGCAACCACAATGGCAGCTCCGTTTTCCATGGGGCAAACGCTTCTGAATGCTATTGCATTCACGTCAACAATGCCATTTAGCCCTGCAAAAATATCAACATTCCTGTGTTGCAGGGAGTAGAAAAGTGAATGACACCCAAATATGTTAGCAACATTAGTATTATGGGAAAGGCAAACAATCACAACTTGCTTCAAAAACCAAGCGGGATCATTGTGACGCTGAGATGTAGGGACAACCTTAACGATTGCCATCAGAAAATTACCATCTGAGTTTCGAAGAACTGCATCACCCTTAACATTATGACCAAGATCAAGCAAAGCAATATTAATAGTATTACCTCCTTCCCCGGGCCTCCAAACTTTAGTTCCTGCCCTGGAAATATTAGCATTAATGCCCAGATTTTGTAGAATGAGATCATTTTGCATAGAGCGTTGATAATTCTCATCAATCCTTTTTATGATAAGGGGAGACTAGTAGAGGAGGGCCCTCTTCCAATCCCTGCGCTTCTGCTAAAAAACAAGAGAATTTCTAGTCTTCCAGATTTCCCATAAACCACAACAAACCATGCCTGCTGCAAGACAATCCAGATAGGTTTGAGAATTGAACCAGATCTTATTGACTGCAGCAAGACCATGAACGCGGGGACGATCAAACAAAGAGCTCAGGTAGTGCCAAAGCTCCCTACCAATGTCACTATCAAAGAACAAGTGACAAACAGATTCACTTCTGTGAGAGACGCAGCAAACACACCTAGAGGCAATCGGAATCCCAAGCTTGTTAACATTGTCATCAGTGGAAATAGCATTTCGAAAAAGCTTCCAAATAAAAACACCAATCTTCATAGGAATCCATTTTCTCCAAATAGACTTACCCCATGGCACATTGTTATGCCTTGTTTGGAAGGACAATCTGAACTTCTTAATATTAAAGGTGCCATCAGAACTGAGTTTCCGGACAAAACGATCAGGAAAATCAGAGAATTGAATACCTTCTAGCTCGACCCTCCTACATGCGGGGAGAACATTACTGAGTGTTGTCTTGCTAGGAAGATCAACTAAAACTTCCCTGATAGATTTGTACATTAGATCCCTAGGAGCTTTAACATCCAGCTTTTCACAAAATTCAGATACCAATGTGTCTCCTTTTCCAATGATCCACTACTGTCCTCCCGGATGACTTGGATAAAGTGACTGAATTTGTTCCACAAAGGGGATCCAGCCTTACCTTCTTTGAATCTGGTGCGAGTATAGCGGGCCCATAATGATTTGTTCTCAATGTAGTTCCATGCTAGTCTACCATGGAAAGCAAGCATCGTAGATTTAGGATCGAGTATCCCTAATCCACCAGCCTCTTTTGGGTAACAAACCTTGCCCCAACCGACCCAATGATACCTGTTGTCGCTGCCATTACTCCATATAAAGTTAGCTATATGCAAAATAATTCTATCAAGCACAGTAGTAGGGACCGGTAAAACTAGCATGCTATGAATACTAGCTGAGTTCAAGAACTGCATTAACAAGAGTAATCTTACCTCCCATAGACAGGAAATTACGACTCCATCCTTGGATGCGCCTTAAAACTTTTTGTTCCAAGTATTCAAACATGTTAACCCTTGTTCTGCCACAAAACATCGGATTCCCAAGATAGGTAATGGGAAGAACACCCTCAGTTAATCCGGTTAGCTCCAGAATTTCCTCTCTACGACTATAAGAGATCTTCTTTGAAAAAATAATGATACTCTTACTATTATTCAGATGCTGACCAGAGAAGTAACAAAAATCTGAAAGCAGACTCTTGCGATTTCTTAGAGAGTCCTTGGAGCCATTAGTAAAGATGACAAGGTCATATGCAAATAGAAGATGAGTTACCACCTGAGCTTGCCTTTTGGTGTAGTAAGGCAATATAAACCCTTCTGAAACTGCATCTTTTAAAACCCTGCTGAACCACTCCATAACGAGCACAAATATCCCAGATGATAGTGGATCTCCTTAACGAAGACCTCTATGAGACCTGAAGTAGCCATAGCTTTTGCCGTTCCATTTCATTGAGTACCTACAGTTGGCGATACACCTGAAGATCAGATCCTGCCACTTATGAGAGAAACCAAAGGCTTGTAACATTCGAAGAATAAAGACCCAGGAGACTCTGTCATACGCCTTTGCAATGCCAAGTTTTATGATTAGGTTACCCCCAATTGTTTTGGTGGTCAGATCATTAGTAAGATCGTGCACAAGGGCTATATTGTCATGAATGCTTCTGGCCTTCTCAAAACCTGCCTGCTCTTCACTCACCAGACTGGGAAGCCAATTTGTTAGTCTATTCATGATAATGCGAGATAAAATCTTGTGACAGAAGTTACACAAGCTGATCAGAAGCATTTGGGTCACACTTGTTGCATTATTCACTTAAGGAATTAGGGACAGGTAAGTAGCAGTGAATGAGATTGGGAGTTGCAAACCAGAGAAAAAAAACATGAAGTAAATGTAGAATCAACCCGTGAACCCGTCCGGACCAGGGGCGCTGTTATCTTTTATTTCAGAAATCACGTCAAAGATCTCATCAAAATTGGGGTACGAGCATAAAGCATTTTTATGCTCTTCACAAACCAAACAAGGTTGATAATATTGAAATTTTCAATGCTAGGGGAGGAGGTATAACCTGAAAAGAGGTTGGAGCAGAATTCCACAGCTTTGGCTCAAATGATGTCTCTATCATCTGTGAAAGTACCATCATCCATTCTTAGATTAATTTTGTTATTGGAGCGACAATCTTTAATGGCAGCATGGTAAAACTTAGAGTTTCGATCACCATCTTGGAACCAAAGAAGTTTCGCTTTGGTGCTAAGGATATCAAACTGAGTGTTGTTGAGATCTTGATACTCCAATTTGCAGACTTCAAGACTTCTAGCTTGAGCAGCATTCCAATTCTGTTGAATCATGCCTTCAAGATGATTAATACGAAGCTAAATGTCCCTCAATTTCGCCTTAATGTCTCCAAACACCTCCCAATTCCACTGTCTCAAACAACCCCTTAGCCTGCACAACTTCAGACCAAAGTTAACCATGGGATTTTTATGCACACTACCTCTCCAATTATCTTCAACCACTGACCTGAAACAAGAGTGATTTTCCCAAGCAAAAATATAATGGAAAACCCCAAAATTAGCTTTGTGCATAGATAATTCGTTTACCACTGTGCCCCCTTTCTTTTCCTTTGGACTAGAAATTGAATTGAATCACCAGCAAGGATCTAGGGATCCGCTATAGTAGAAGAGAGATTGACGAGAGAGTTCCACAAAAGCATTTTTCTGTCTATGTCATTAAAAGCATAGACAATTGTTAACTTGGTCGTTTTAATAAAACCTGAATAATGAATAGTGCCGGTGACACACTGCTCATTCCACCCAAAATCTTCCAGTTTCACAGTATCCTTCCATAACACCCATATGTGAGAATTTATAATACCAACATGACAAAACTGGGGAAAACCAAGTTTCCATCTTGTATTATCTAACTGAGAACTGTCAATCTTTGGTTCAATAATTGCTAAAACATCAATAGCATGAAACACTGATAAGCATTCGAGGTGTGCGATAGTGTTTCTATTACCGACACATCTGGTGTTCCAACGGAGGAGCTTAAACATCGGCAGGGGCGAGCCATGTAGCATCTCGTCCTGCCCTCATTTCCAAGGACTCTTTAGCCTTTGAGTGTACCAGAAGCTCGTCAATCTTTTCACCTAGACCAATAGCATTATCAAAACGTTGATCAGCCTGATCATCCTTGTCCGACTTTGATGAAGAATCCCCAACTTCTATGGTTTGAGTATTTCCTTGACTAAACACTTCTTTAGCGCTACCCTTACTTTGGTTGCTATTGTCCATGACTATAAGGGGAGCTCTTGAGACTTACCTGCATTTCTTACTGGTTTCCTTTTCTCTTTGATTAAAGCTTAATCCTCCGACCTTGAACTCGTTTGGCTCTCTTTGTTTGATGCTCTGAGGAACTACGATTTCTGACTAATGTCCTGTTTCTTTGTGTTTTCACTCTGGGGAATAACGGTTCTGGTTTCATTTCTAGAAATATGGGGTGAAGTAATCAGGACATTTTCTTCCCTTCGGGGGCTTTGAAGGTGTTTTGACAGAAATAGAGATGTTTTGACAGAAATAGAGAGGAGCTCGGTTCAGACTCGTCACTATGAACTCTATGTTTATCACATGTCACTAAAGATATATATGATATAATGTTCACGTAAGTTAAGGTCCGGTCAAGGCTCAATAACCTACACATACATTCCGGTCAAAGTCTGCATGATATTACTACCCGGTCTAGTCTAATTAACCACGAATCCGGTCAAAGTAGTGATTAACTATTCTAGCGTTACTCCTATTATTCACTGTCACGTACCTCTTATAGTTTAACAATAGACAATAGATTCTATAATTAAGTCTGCGGGTCAAGGCTTCGCTTAACTATCTAACCTAATTATCATCCAATTGAGCTTGGAGTAATAATACTAAACTTATCATGCAACTAAGAACAAGACCTCGAAACATATTATTCTAATATCAGAATCCAAACCGAATTCATTAAATTAGCTAGACATTGACGAGCACGTCGTTGAGTGCTGCAAATTTGTCCCGACTCTCCTACTTAGTATAGTATTGGCAAGCTGGGGTCGAATCCACAGGGAACGTTGAGAAGTCGTCTTTTGATCTACAATCTAAAATTGGGGTTGTGAGTAAATAAGAAAAAGAAAGAAACTGTTGCGCAAGTGAAACTGGCGCACAATCAGAAAGCAGGTTACGCAAGGTGTTAATAAAAACAAGAGTGATGAGCTCGGTTCAGATTCTTCACTATGAATTTCTATGTTTATCATCGGTCACTAAAGATACATGTATAAAGTTCACGTAGGTTAAGGTCCTGTCACAGCTTAATAACCTACACATACATTCCGGTCAAAGTCCGTATGATATTATTACTCAATCTAGTCTAGTCAACCACGAATCCGGTCAAGGTAGCTATCAACTATTCTAGTATTACACCTATCATTCATAGTCACGTACTTCTGATAGTTTAACTATAGATAACAAATTCTACAACTAAGTCTGCGGTGCAAGGCTTCGCTTAATTGTCTAACCTAATTATCATGCAATTGAGCTTGGAATAATAATACTAAACTTATCATGCAATTAAGAACAAAACCTCAAAACATGTCATTCATAGATCTGAATCCAAACCGAATTCAGCAAGTTAGCTACACTTACTGTATGTATACATCTCAAGAATAAATATTAAACAACTAAAGTAACAAAGCAAATCTGAGTGACGCGATGTCCTGCTCGCGTCGGCAGCTCGCGCGCACAGCTCTTGCAGCTAGTCTGAATTCTGCTCTGAGCCGCTTCTCTCTATTTGCGCATGTCTGTGACTTCCTTGTAACTCTGTATTTATACTCATGCCTCCTAGGGTTACCTCGAATAATTAGGCAAGAAAATTCTGTTGGAAATCATCTTTATCTCTAAAAATCAGCTTTGGGAATATCTTGATCTCCAAAAACCGAACTTAGAAATATTCTTTGCGCGTGATGACGTATCGCTCCGGATATTTTCGTTGATTGCTGACGTCATCGTTTTGCTCTTGTTCTGTGCGACCCATACTCGCGCGCCATACTGCTCGCGCGCTTGTTGGTCCTTTGGCTCTTGTCACTTTGTTGTCTTTTGTTTCGAGATTCGGCCTTCTTGTTGCACTTTTGTTCTAACTCTTCTGATAAGCCTGAGATACAAAACTACACCAAAAGCGTAATCTTATACTAAATATGTTAGAATTATAAGCAGTGTAAAGGACCTCAAATAGCATACAAAAGTGCTCTATCAAATCCCCCACACTTACTCTTGTTCGTCCCTGAACAATTCGGCTTCCTTACCTCTTGTGTACTGTACGCGTGATTTCTAGACTTACTGCGCCTCATGTCTGCGCCACTCACATAACCTGCGAAACTGTGACTATACAACATTAAACTGATTCTGTAATTATTTCAAATTTTGTTTTACCTCTCTTGTGGAATGCATTTCAATTCGGATGATTAGGAGATAGTCCTTTTTAAGCACCGGTCACCGAATTCTTCTTGACTCGCAATTGTATGGTTATTCGTGTTTGCTTTCTCTGGTGCGTGATTTATTCGCGTCCTTAGGGTTTCTGAGTTTACGTCTTTGACGCTTCACTATTTGTTTTCTCGGACAGTTGATACACTCTTTGTTGTACAATTTCTTCTTTTCATTGTTTCGGCCTTTTGAGCTTTAACTTTTGAATTGAATACTTTCTGGTCCGGATCTTACTTCTTCCCTAGAACGGTTTCCAATCATGGCCTTCGGATAGCAACTATGGAACCACGCCCCGCTCTCGCTTCTGACCAGTCGCGCACAAGTCAGGTCACGCGTTTGCAACCGCGCGCCCCTTCCTGAGCTTGCTCTTTATCCTTTGACCGCGAAGTACCAACCTCCACGACCACTCATAACCATACAACCGCTCCTCAAGTTTGGTTCGGTTGACTGCTTCTCTAGGACGTTTCTATCAGCTCCACATCCCTCTTTATTCCACTCAAGAGAACACACATAATTCGAAAAAATTTACGAAAATCAGAATATATCATATATGCACAATTTACGCAGATGCGCGAGTAACGCACACAGGTCGCGCACGGCACTGTTTCTCGCGCACAATACCTCTTGAGATTTCACATTCAGCTAGTTTAGACTAAAAAAACGAAAATTTTAAACCAAGATAGATGTACTACCCCCCCACACTTAAACAAAACGTGTCCTCACGTTATGCATAAGTAGTAAAGAAGGCAGTACGCATGCATGCATATAAAAAATTAAATGGGTTACCTCCCAAAAGTGCCTTTGTTTAACGTCGTTGGCTCGACAGTACCTTAATTGGTCACTGCCCTGGTCTTTCTTTAATGTCCTTCCTTGTTGACGCGCGGGTCGGTTACGCGACTTGTTGCGTGTGCGGGTCACTGTACGTGCCTGCTGAATCTGGGGCAAGTGCCTCTTGCTCACCTGGTGTCGACAAATCGAACTCTTGTGCTAGTGGGATTGGGCCAAAAAGATACTGCTTAATTCACTGGCCATTCACCTTGAAGCGGTGATGATCATTCTCATCTTCGAGTTCAACAGCTCCGTGTGCAAAAATCTTTGTGACAGTGAACGGGCCGGTCCACTGCTACGTAATTTACCTGGCATGATCTTTAAACGGGATGAGAATAATAAAACTTTATCGCCAATGTTGAAAGAACGGCGCAGAATAAACTTATCGTGATATAGTTTTGTACACAATTTGTAGTCGCGCGTGCTGTCATATGCGTCTGCGCAAAGCTCATCTAGCTCGTTCAAATCCAGCATCCTTTCTCGCCCTGCACTATCCAGATCCAAATTGCATGTACGCAATGCCCAGTAGGCATTGTGCTCTAATTCCACCGGAAGATGACATGCTTTCCCATAAACCATCCGGAATGGAGAAGTACCGATTGGAGTTTTGAAAGCTGTCCGATATGCCCATAGTGCGTCATCCAGACGAAGGCTCCAATCTTTACGTGTCGGATTCACCATATTCTCTCAAGTATCCGCTTAATTTCTCGGTTGGAGATCTCTGCCTGGCCATTTGTTTGGGGGTGATATGCGGTGGATGTTCTATGCTTGACCCCATAATGTTTGAGTACATGTGCTACCATCCTGTTACAAAAATGCGTTCCTTGGTCACTGATTAGTGCATTGGGTACACCAAAACGACAGAAAACGTTAGTTCGTAAAAAATCAAAAACAGTTTTAGCATCGTCCTTTCTTGTAGCCTTAGCCTCAACCCATTTAGACACATAATCTACGGCTACTAGAATGTACTCAAACCCGAATGAAGGAGGGAAAGGTCCCATGAAGTCAATTCCCCATAAATCGAACACCTCATCTACCATGATAGGCATCTAAGGCATCTCATTGCGCGCGGATATATTACCCACGCGCTGCCATCTATCACAACTCTTGCAATGTGCATATGAGTCCCTAAACAAATGCGGCCAATAAAATCCTGAATCTAAGATTTTCCTACTAGTTCGTTTAGGGCCAAAATATCCACCACATGCATGTTCATGACAGAAAGCTAGGACCGATTCTATTTCATGGTCTGGGACGCAGCGTCTAAGTATCTGGTCGGGTCCTATTCTAAACAAGTACGGATCATCCCATAAGTACATTCGAGCATCATATTTTAATCGTAATCTTTGCGGTTTATTAAAAGATGGGGGGAACGTACAGTGAGCAGGTAGTTCACAATGTGAGCATACCACGGTACCTTACCCTGTATTGTCATTATGTGCTCATCTGGAAAGGTCTCCGTGATAATCCCTGGATCCTCTTTTTTATCTATACAACTCAAGTGGTCTGCTACCGTGTTATCTGATCCCTTCTTGTCCTTGATTTCTATATTGAATTCCTGTAAAAGCAAAACCAACGCATGAGTCTAGGTTTAGTTTCTTTTTAAAAAATACCTCATGGCCGCGTGATCTGTGAATTTGATAACTTTGGCCCCTAATATGGATGCATAGAATTTTTCTAGGGCAAAAACAATGGCTAGCAGCTCTTTCTCGGTGGTAGTGTAATTCCGCTGGGCTGGGTCCAATGTGCGCGATGCATAGTAGATAGCGTGAGGTTTCTTGTCTTTGTGCTAACTAAGCACCGCGCAAACAGCATAATCGCTTGCGTCACACATTAATTCAAATGGCAAGTTCCAATCTGGCGCTTGCAGTACTGGCGTGCTAGTCAGTGCGCATTTCAGCGCGTCAAACGCTGCGCGACAAGCAACTGTGAAATCAAACACTACATCCTTCTGCAGGAGGTTAGACAAAGGAGTTGATATTTTAAGAAAATCTTGAATGAAACGCCTATAAAATCTAGCGTGCCTTAAAAAAGATTTAATCTCTCTAACATTAGTAGGATACGGCAAGCTAGCAATAAGATTGATCGTTGCCTTATCTACCTTTAGTCCTTCCCTTGAGACAATATGGCCGAGCACCACTCCATATGTGACCATGAAGTGACACTTTTCATAATTAAGGACCAGATTTTTAGACATGCAACATTTCAAGACTTTTTCTAAATTGTCTAAACAAGCATCAAACGTGTCACCATGCACCGTAAAATTGTCCATGAATACTTCAATGGATGATCCCAACATGTCTGAGAATATACTCATAACTAACCTTTGGAACGTACCTGGCGCGTTACATAATCCAAAAGACATGCGCCGAAAAGCAAACGTACCGAAAGAACATGTGAATGTTGTCTTTTCCTGGTCCTCCGCAGCTATGGGAATTTGATTATACCCTGAAAATCCATCCAAGAAACAGTAATGGGGTTTACCTGCTAATTGGTCAAGCATCTGATCTATGAACGGTAGAGGGAAGTGATCTTTGCGCGTCACTACATTCAGCTTCCGGTAGTATATGCACATGCGCCATCCGGTCTCTATTCTCTTCGGCACCAATTCCCCTGCTGCGTTTTCATCTACTGTGATCCCACCTTTCTTGGGGACAACATGGATCGGGCTTACCCACTTACTATCGGAGATCGGATAAATAGTTCCAGCGTCGAGCAGCTTAATGATCTCTTTATTTCCACCTCCATCATGATAGGGTTAAGTCTTCGCTGGGCATCTCTGCACGGTTTAGCTCCATCTTCTAACAAAATTCTATGCATGCATACGTCCGCACTGATCCCGCACAAGTCATCCAACGTCCATCAATCGCGCGCCTGTTCTTGCACAAGACTTCCACTAGGCGCGCTTCTTGCACAGGTTCCAGCTGGTTCTTTATAATCACTGCCTTAGTCTCATTATCGCCCAAAAATACATACTTCAGGTGCTTAGGGAGTTGCTTCAGTGTGATCTTTGGTTCCTGTATGTTCTGTTAGACAGCCGTGTTAGCAATGCATAATTCAATACTAGAAGTAGGATACCTCGTGACTTCTACAATGGCTGAACTGTTGATGTTATCAGCATTTGTGTCAGCTGCTTCTCCGCACGCATCTAGCAGTGCGCGAGTTGATGGCGCGCGTGCTCGTCTTCCACTGCTTCATCAATGACATCTAGTGCATTCACCGTGGATTCATCATGAGGAAACTTCATGCCCTTAAAGATATTGAAGTGTATAACTTCACCATCTACTTCCATCGATAGGGTTCCCTTCCATACGTCAATTCTTGTCCGTGCGGTCATCAGGAATGGTCGGCCAAGAATACTTGCGCGGTGTCAGCGGAGACGTTTCCTTCCATCTCTAACACATAGAAATCTGCTGGGAACACTAATTCTCCCACTTTTACAAGTACATCTTTGACCATGCCCACCGGCTGCTTGAATGATCTGTCTGCTAATTGGATTGTCAACCCTGCAGGCTTAAGTGGTCCAAGACGCAAAGACGTGCATAGAGAGTGAGGTAAAACATTTATAGAAGCACCCTGGTCTACCATGCAATTGTCTACTACAGAATTACCGATTGTGCATGGTATAGTGAATGTACCTGGATCTCGGTATTTTGGTGGTACCTTATGTTGTACGACTGCTGAGGCATTTGCATTAAGCTGTACTTGCTCTCTTTGTCCTCCCTTCCTCCTTTTATTCGTGCATAGATCCTTGAGAAACTTTGCGTATCGAGGAATTTGCTTCAATGCATCTATAAGTGGGATGTTGATCTCTACTTTACTGAACAAGTCATATAACTCCTGATCTAGCTCGGTTTTCTTAGGTTTCGTGCTCTGTGTTGGGAAGGGAAGTCGTACGTTGCTGCTAGATTGGCTCTCCTTTCTTTGCAACAGGTGCGTCTGCTCTGGTACTGCTGAGTCCGGAATCTGCGCATTGCGTTTTTCCACGCGCGAGTAACAACTGGCGCACCAGACGTCTCTTTCCCTGATCTGAGTAACACCGCGTTGACACCAGTCTGAGAATTGGTTTTAGCTGTTTTCCTGTTATTTATGAGCTCGGTCACGATTGCAGAGATTTTTTTCAACTGATTTTCAATTAGAGTAAAATGCTTCTCGTTCTGCTCCTTGTTCTTTCTTACTGTCTCAGCCCACTAACCCACAATATCTTCAAGTGACCTCTTTGGTTGCTGAGTGTTCTGCGCTGGCCCTTCATCGCGTTTGTGCGGCGGGTTGTAGGAAGCAGCTGGCGCGTAAGGTCGCGCGCCAAGTGGAGAGTTAAGTTGCGCGCGCCAGTCAGCTGAAAGTTCTGCTCATTCTTCCAAGTAAACCCGTTCTCAGCTAATCCAAATCTAGGCTGTCCTTGCCTAGCATGTCCATTATTCCACCCTCCTATAGCATTTACATCTGCGTGTTCTTCAAATAGGGTGGGACACGCGTCTGTCTGATGATCTATGGCGTGACCGAATTCACACGGTCTTGTATCGGCGCTCTGCTTCATCATCAGTTGCTGCATCATATCTTTCAGTTCCTTGATCCTCCAGTAACGTCTACTTGATGCAATGATCTGGTGCGGTTATTCTCTAGAGAAACTTGATATCTGACCTGGTCCGCCGTATCCTCTATCAACTTTAAACATCTTTCGGGTACATGTTCCTCACATTGCCTCCTGCGCAAAGCATTCAGCAACCTGAGCTCCATCTCAGTAAGTCCATTTAGGAAGTTCTCTATCAGCACATGTTGGGGAAGTCCGTGGTTGTAGAAGTTTGCTTCTAGTTCCCTGAACCGCTCATAGTATTCAGATAAGGCCTGGCCGTGTAGTTGCTTCGGCGCAGCTAGCTCTCTTCGAAGTAATGAGACCTTGGCCGCAGGATAGAATTTGTCCAAAAATCTTTCCTGCAACTCGGGCCTTGTCCTTATAGATCCTGGTGCTAGCCCCATCAACCACTGCCTAGCTGAATCACACAACGAGAATGGGAAAGCTCTCAACTTAAGCAGCTCTGGATCTTCGTTCCCATTCCTCATGTTCTCACAGATGGCCGCGAACTCTCTTAAGTGTTTGACTGGGTTCTCACTAGCCATACCATGGAATTTGGTATGTAGTGGACAAGCTGAGTCCTTAGTTCGAAGAGACCATATGGGGGTAGCACGATACACCAAGGTTGATTTACTGCCTGAGGAGCAGACATCTCCTTAATGGTGCGTCGCGCCACTGGTTGCGCTGGTACGCGTGCGACAGGTTGTGGCACGCGTACATCCATATTAGTTGGTAGTTGGTTGTCGTCTCGAGGTACTTCAGCAGCCATTCTAAACTCTAGGTCTCTACGTACTTCTCTTCTGATCGCTTCGAGTTCAGCAGGGTGTAGGCGAGCAAAGATGTTGTTGGCGTTGCGCACTGGCACGTCTGGAGTCTCTAGTCTTCGGCCGATTACACTGTTTTCGCCACTTGCTTCCATACAAAGACAAAAACAACAACTAGAATAACGTAACTAATTTTTTTTGGATTTTTGTTTAAGAAATAGTAAGTAAATAACAAACTAAATACAAAAGAAAAGAAAAGAAAACTTCTCTAGTGCGCTCCCCGGCAACGGCGCCAAAATTTGACGACCACGTCGTTGAGTGCTGCAAATTTGTCCCGACTCTCCTACTTAGTATAGTATTGGCAAGCTGGGGTCGAACCACAGGGAACGGTGAGAAGTCGTCTTTTGATATACAATCTAAAATTGGGGTTGTGAGTAAATAAGAAAAAGAAAGAAACTGTTGCGCAAGTGAAACTGGCGCAAAATCAGAAAGCAGGTTACGCAAGGTGTTAATAAAAACAAGAGAGATGAGCTTGGTTAAGATTCTTCAACTATGAATTTCTATGTTTATCATCGGTCTTTACACTAAAGATACATGATATAAAGTTCACGTAGGTTAAGGTTGTGTCACAGCTTAATAACCTACACATACATTCCGGTCAAAGTCCGTATGATATTATTACTCAATCTAGTCTAGTCAACCACGAATCCGGTCAAGGTAGCTATCAACTATTTAGTATTACTCCTATCATTCACAGTCACGTACTTCTGATAGTTTAACTGTAGATAACAGATTCTACAACTAAGTCTGCGGTGCAAGGCTTCGCTTAATTGTCTAACCTAATTATCATGCAATTGAGCTTGGAATAATAATACTAAACTTATCATGCAATTAAGAACAAAACCTCAAACATGTCATTCATAGATCTGAATCCAAACCGAATTCAGCAAGTTAGCTACACATACTAAATGTATACATCTCAAGAATAAATATTAAACAACTAAAGTAACAAAGCAAATCTGAGTGACGCGATGTCCTGCTCGCGTCGGCAGCTCGCGCGCTCAGCTCTTGCAGCTAGGTCTGAATTCTGCTCTGAGCCGCTTCTCTCTATTTGCGCATGTCTGTGACTTCCTTGTAACTCTGTATTTATACTCTTGCCTCCTAGGGTTTCCTCGAATAATTAGGCAAGAAAATCTGTTGGAAATCATCTTTATCTCTAAAAATCAGCTTTGGGAATATCTTGATCTCCAAAAACCGAACTTAGAAATATTCTTTGCGCGTGATGACATCATCGCTCCGGATATTTCGTTGATTGCTGACGTCATCGTTTTGCTCTTGTTCTGCGCGACCCATAATCGCGCGCCATACTGCTCGCGCGCTTGTTGGTCCTTTGGATCTTGTCACTTTGTTGTCTTTTGTTTCGAGATTCGGCCTTCTTGTTGCACTTTTGTTCTAACTCTTCTGATAAGCCTGAGATACAAAACTACACCAAACACATAAGAAGTGTAAAGGACCTAAAATAGCATACAAAAGTGCTCTATCATATGGAATGTATACATCTCAGGGTTTAAGTGAAACAACTAAAATAACAAAACAAATCTGAATGGCGCGTGGCTCTGCTTGCGTCGGAAGCTTGCGCGCACAGCTCTTCGCAGCTAGGGCAGAATTGCAGAATTAGCTCTCCTTGTGATTTCCTAATGATTTGTATTTACAGTCTTGCTTGCTAGGGTCTCAGCAATAAAATATATAGAAATCATCTTTATCTCTAAAAACCAGCTTTAGAAATACTATTTGCGCGTGATGACGTCATCGCTCCGATTTGTCGCTGATTGCTGACGTCAATGTTTTTCCCTTTTGCGCGACTCATTACTCGCACGCTACACTTCTTGCGCGCTCCTTGGTTTTCCAGTCTTGTTATTTTGTTGTTCTTTTCTCCGAGATTCAGCCTTCATGTTGCACTTTTGTTCTAACTTCTCTGACAAACTTGAGATAAAAAACTACACCAAAAGCGTAATCTTATACTAAACATGTTAGAAATCTAAGTAGTGTAAAGGACCTAAAACAGCATACAAAAGTGCCTCATCAAATCCCCCACACTTACTCTTGTTCGTCCCTGAACAATCCGGCTTCCTTACCTTTTGTGTAATGTGCGTGTCGATAATGGACTTACTGCGCAACATGTTCCTGCGCCGATCACATGACCTGCGCAACTGTGACTATACAACTCGAAACTGAATATGGTAATTAATTCAAATATTGTTTTACCTCTCTTGTGGAATGCATTCCAATTCGGATGATTGGGAGATAGTCCTTTTTAAGCACTGGTCACCGAATTTCTTCTTGACTTGCAATTGTATGGTTTATCGCGTTCTTGGGGAATCCTGAGCTTACGTCTTTGACGCTTCACTATACTTTTCCTCGGACAGTTGATATACACGATGATGCACAAGTTCTTCTATTCATTGTTTCGGCCTTTTAAGTCTTAACTTCTGAATTGAACACTTTACAGGTCCTGATCTTTTTTCTTCCCTAGAACGGTTCAAATCATAGCCTTCGGATAGCAGCTATAGAACAACGCCCCGCTCTTGCCTCCAATCAGTCGCGCGCAAGTCAAGTCGCGCATTTGCAAACGCGCGCCCCTTCCTGAGCGACTAACTTCAAAACGAAGATGGCCGGTTTTCCCGTATCGTCACGCGATTAGGGTTTCTCGCCTTCGGCACCTGCGTGACTGAGCTTGCTCTTTGTTTCCATTGACTGCGAAATACCAACCTCCACGGCCCCTCATAATCATACAATCGCGCCTCAAGCTTCTTTTGATCGACTGCTTCTCAAGCACGTTTCTATCAACTCCACATCCCTCTTTATTCCACTCAAGAGTACACAAAAAATACGAAACAAAAAATTAACCAAAAATCAGAATAAGTCATAGATGCACAATTTACGCAGATGCGCGAGTAACGCACACAAGTCGCCCACGCCAGTGTTTCTTGCGCACAATATTCACATATTCAGCTAGTCTAAGCTAAAAAAAATATAACGAAAAATAAACTAATTGCTCAAAGATAGATGTACTACCCCCCACACTTAAACAAAAATATGTCCACACGTTATGCACAAGTAGTAGAGAAAGTAGACGCATGCATGCAAATAATAATATAGCAACGAATATAAATACACGAGTACACACGGTTTAAAATATAGCCACACACCGACTAGTCATAACACCGATAAAACAAAACAACGTTCCAAAAAGCAATACACATTCAAAATACGTCAATTAAGTACATGTGTCTAAAAGTTGAGCGAGAAGGAACGGGAGACCTCTTCGTCGGAATCCGCACCCTCGCCCTCCTAGTCATTCCTCGGTGAAAACTCGGCCGGAATCAGATCTCCGATGCGCCACCCTGGTGGTGGGTCCATGTTTTGATTTGCACCACTGTGTGCAGCATACTCCATTATGCGTTGAGCGTTGAAAACCCAATGCTGATCCATCTGAAACTGGGGTACTGGCACGTCAATCCTCTGCGTGCTGGACTCTGCGCGTGCACATTCACAAGCGCGCATACTCCTCCTCGACCCGACTTCCACTGGCGCAGCTCCCATGTTCTCCAGACCGCTTCTGTAGCTCCAGTATGCGGTCCCATCCTTGCGGATTTTTATACATCTAAACATGCGCATCTTATTACGCGTTAGAAACTCGGCCCGAACTATGATATGCTCTTCAATCCATGGCTCCATATGTAGTAAGCACAGGAAGTGTGGGATAAGGCCTCCGCACAAGAGTGGACCCTTCACGCTCACCACTTCCTTATAGTTGGTGAGCAACCGTGTGTAGCGCACCGTAGTCCCATAGTAGAGCCCGCGGAGGATATCCATGTCCATCAGTCCCGAGCGTTGTGATCCATTGTAGCGCCCGAATATGGAGTGCGAGATGAGCCGCTGGAAGTAGAACATCTTCGAGGCTAATAGCTCGGTCCCCAGACTTCTTGATAGAGCACTTTTTTATGTTGTTTTAAGTCCTTTACATTGCTTATAGTTCTAACATATTTAGTATAAGATTACGCTTTTGGTGTAGTTTTGTATCTCAGGTTGATTAGAAGAGTTAAAACAAAAGTGCAACAAGAAGGCTGAATCTCAAAACAAAAGACAACAAAGTGACAAAGAGCCAAAGACAAACGAGCGCGCGAGCAGTATGGCGCGCGAGTGTGGGTCGCGCACAGCAGAGCAAAATGATGACGTCAGCAATCAAGAAATATCCGGAGCGATGACGTGATCACGCACAAAGAATATTTCTAAGTTCGGTTTTTGGAGATCAAGATATTCCCAAAGCTGATTTTTAAAAATTAAAGATGATTTACTACAGATTTTGTTGCCTAAATATTCGTGGAACCCTAGGAGGCAAGAGTATAAATACAAAGCTTCATGGAAATCACACGTAAGCGATTTATAGGCCATCAGCTGCGCAGATAAAGAGCGGAGCGCGTGAGCTTCCGAGGCGAGCCATACAACGCGTCATTCAGATTTGCTTGTTACTTAGTTGTTTAATATTTATTCTTGAGATGTATACATTCAGTATGAGTAGCTAACTTGCTGAATTTGGTTTGGATTCAGATCTATGAATTACATGTTTTGAGGTTTTGTTCTTAATTTGCATGATAAGTTTAGTATTATTATTCCAAGCTCAATTGCATGATAATTAGGTTAGACAATTAAGCGAAGCCTTGCAGCGCAAACGTAGTTGTAGAATCTGTTATCTATACTTAAACTATCAGAAGTACGTGACTGTGAATGATAGGAGTAACACTAGAATAGTTGATAGC